>CAUYPK010099122.1:0-44413 GCA_963574355.1 Loris lydekkerianus
AATTTTCTTTTCGTGTTGGGTCTTTTCTTGGTTTGGGGATCAGGGTGAAGTTTGCTTCATAGAACATGTTGGGTAGTCTTCCTTCTTTTTCTACATTTTGGAACAGGTTGAGTAAGATAGGTATTAATGCCTCTTTAAAGGTTTGGTAGAATTCTGATGTGAAACCAGCTGGTCCCGGGCTTTTCTTTTTAGGGAGGTTTTCTATGGTTGATGCTATTTCAGAATTTGATATGGGCCTGTTCAACATTTCCACTTGATTCTGGCTAAGCCTTGGAACATGATGTGCTTCCAAGTATTGGTCAATTTCCTTCAGATTTTCATATTTCTGAGAATAAAGTTTCTTATAATATTCATTAAGGATTTTTTGAATTTCTGAGGAGTCTGTTGTTATTTCGTCTTTGTCATTTTTGATTGATGAGATTAGAGATTTTACTCTTTTTTTCCTGGTTAGGTTAGCCAAAGGTTTATCTATTTTATTGTTCTTTTCAAAAAGCCAACTTTTTGATATTTATTGATCTGTTGTATAATTCTTTTGTTTTCAATTTCATTTAATTCTGCTCTATTTTGGTTATTTCTTTTCTTCTACTGGGTTTGGGGTTGGAATTTTCTTCCTTTTCCAGTTGCTTAAGATGTCCCATTAAGTTGTTAACTTCTTCTCTTTCCGTTCTCTTGAGGAAGGCTTGCAGTGCTATAAATCTCCCTCTTAGGACTGCCTTTGCAGTATCCCAGAGGCTCTGATAATTCATGTCTTCATTGTTGTTTTGTTCCAAAAATTTGGCAATTTCCTTCTTGATCTCATTTCCGACCCAGCTATCATTCAGCATAAAGTTATTTAACTTCCATGCTTTTGTATGAGTATGCAGGTTCCTGTTGTTACCGAGTTCAACTTTTATTCCATGGTGGTCCCAGAGATTACAAGGAATAATTCCTTTTCCAATAAATTTACTGAGGTAAGACTTGTGACCTAAGATATGATTGATTTTGAAGTATGTTCCGTGGGCTGATGAGAAGTATGTGTATTCAGTTTGGTAGAGATGAAATGTTTTGTAGATGTCTGCTAAATCCAAATGTTGGATGGTTAGGTTTAAATCTAAAATCTCTTTGCTTAGCTTCTTATTGGAGGATCTATCCTGCACTGCCAAAGGAATGTTGAAATCTCTGACTATTATGGAGCTGGAGGAAATCAAGTTGCTCATGTCTGTTAGAGTTTCTCTGATAAATTGAGGTGCATTCTGGTTGTGTGCATAGATATTAATAATTGAAATCTCATCATATTGAGTATTACCCTTAACAAATATGAAGTGACCATTCTTATCCTTCCTTACTTTTGTTGGTTTAAAGCCTATTGTATCTGGAAATAAAATTGCAACACCTGCTTTTTTCTGATTACCATTTGCCTGAAATATGGATGATCATCCTTTCACCCTGAGTCTGTATTTGCCTTTTAAGGTAAGATGTGACCCTTGTATGCAGCAAATATCCAGCCTGAGTTTTTTTATCTAGTCAGCTAACCTGTGCCTCTTTAGAAGACAGTTTAAGCCATTCACATTAACGGGGAATATTGATAAATCTGATAAAATTTTGGGTATCAAGTTTTTCAAAAGTCCAGTGGACATTTTTAGTCCTTTCGCCACTGTGGAAATTGAAGTTTGATCAAAAGTTTCTGATTGAGTTTACTTTTGTGGTAGAGGATTGGGCTGGTTATTATAGAGGATAGGGTGAGGATATCCTGAAGAGCTGGTTTGGTTATGGCAAATTTCTTCAACATATGAATGTCATTAAAGTATTTAATTTCTCCATCATAAATTAAACTCAGTTTAGCTGGATACAGGATCTGGTTTTGAAACTTATTTTGCTTTAGGATATTAAAAGTCAATGACCACCCTCTTCTGGCTTGAAAAGTTTCAGCAGAGAGATCTGCAGTCATTCTAATATTCTTCCCTTTGTAAGTAATGGATTTCTTACATCTGGCTGCTTTCAGAATTTTCTCCTTCATATTAACTCTAGTGAAGTTAATTATGATATGCCTGGGGGATGTCTTATTGGGATTGAGTCATGCTGGGGTTCTGAAACTGTCTGCTATGTGAATTTCAGAATCTCTTGGCATGTCTGGAAAATTCTTTTCCATAATTTCATGGAGAAGGGCCTCTGTGCCTAGCGAGGCCACTTCATCACTTTCAGGGATTCCAAAGAGGCGGATATTAGCCTTCTTCAAATTATCTCAGAGCTCTCTGAGAGAATGATCTGTTTTTGCTCTCCATTTCTCTTCCTCTTTGAGAGTTTGGGAGCATTCAAAGGCTTTGTCTTCAATGTTAGAAATCCTTTCTTCTACTTGCTCCACTCTGTTACTGAGGGATTCTACTGTATTTTTCAGATCTTTGAGGGCTTCAAATTCTTGTTTCAGTGCATCAAAATCTTTGATGGTTTTGTCTTTAAATTCATTAAATTCTTGAGATAACTTTTAAATTTCTCCTTGAATTTCTAATTCCACCTTTTGAATTACTGCTCGAAGTTCTAATTCCAAATTTTTCCTCCATTTTATTAATCTTGTTTGTAATCCAAATTTTGAATTTGATTTCTGACATCTCGGCCAGCTGTTTATGAATGGGATCTTCAGTTACATCTGCCATATCTTTCCTGGGTGGGGGGGGGGAGGTGTGATCTATTCTGGTTATTCACGTTACCAGAGTTTTTCTGCTGATTCCGCCCCATGATTGTTTTACACCATTTGATTTTTCCCCTGGAGCTTTGTCAAGGACCCGTACAGTGTTATGGCCTGAGAAACTGGGGACCTGTTTGGTGTGTTGGGGTTAAGTGGTTCTGTCTTGTTTTCAACTGGTCTCTGTTCAACCCTAGTGAAACACTTACTCTGAGTTGAAGTCTCAACTCAGAGAGTTGAGAAATACCAGCAATTAAGTCACCCCACCCTCCACAGGCAACAATTGGAAAAGGAAAATCAAACCTTTCTTCAACCACACACCAAGGGCACCATCTGAATAGTCCTCGGATGATTAGCTCAGTTCAACAATCCAAATCAATTGAGTCCAAATCAATTGTTTCAGTCAGCACCTGTCTCAGGTGGGAGAGTTTAAAAGGTCTCTGGCAACTGGATCACAGGGGTCTGGTGACTACTCTGATATGGCTTGCTCCAGTGCTCCATGGAGTCAGGAGGAGCCACCCAGCAAATAGATCAGTCTGGGAAGGTTGATGCCTCCTTCCTCACCTTGCACCTCTGTCACACACAGTCACTGATAACCCCACAGGGCTTTGACCCAGTTGCCTGTAGTGAAAAACTCCAGGTTTTTGCATCTGCCTGAATCACAAGGAAATCTATTTCTGCTGAGCCAGGCCACTATGCTCTGCCTCTGTCTAGCAGGGGGAGGTGAGGCCTGACAACCTTGTGCACTTGATGGAGGCTGGGAGTGTTCACTCAGTTCCAGCCCCGTCCCTGATTGATGTTACTGGCAGAACAGAACAGAACAACTTTGTGGGAATTTGTTTCTGTCCTTGCTAAATCCCCCCATGGAAGAGAAGCTGTTTTGAGTTCCCAAAGCCTGTTCCTCAGGCCCTGTCTGTGCTCCTGCAGGTTTGTATTTGGTTACCTGTCAGTTCTAGCCTCCTGTCTTCCTTTGTCTATAGGGTGATGATCTCCTGAGGGTCAGGTGCATCTTAGGCCCAGTAGAGCAGTCCTCTGGGTCAGCTCCAGCCTGTGACCTTCCCAGCTCTTCACGTGTGTTTCTAGTCCCCGTGCTTCACCCAGGACAGTACTGCCACCGGCAAACCCTTTACTCACGGGGCCTGCGTTTCTATCCCAGATCTGTTCTGTGATGGTTGCCACCTGAGTAGATACCCAGCCGCCTCTGGGTTCCCCGGAAGACAGGGGATGTGGCTTCAGGATATCTGGGAGTGAGCCCTATTGTTGCTAAAAGACGGCTGCTACTCTGCACCTCAGGACACCGCCGCTCCGGTGTGGTGCCCTCTCAGTCAATTGTCCTCTCCTCACTCCTGTGCCTTATACTCAGCACTGACCAGCTGCAGTTTAGGCACTGTCCACACCCCTGGAGAAATCACCCAAGAATCTGGACTTCTGGGGAAAAGGCCTCCAGACCCCAGAGTGAAAGTGGAGGGGAGTGCTGGGAGCTCAGAGTTGCAGATAGAGAATATATACAGTTTTATACAGTTTTATGCCTGGCAGGAGAACGCCATGGCACCTTAGTAGGGGAGGTAGGTCCAGTTTTTAGAGGGTATCTCCCATGGAGTGTAGTGCGAGGACCTTTGAATTCTCCTGGTTTGTTTGTGGGGCACTCTGAGCCCTTCTCGTGGGGGAGAGGACTCCTGTCCGCTTGGTGATGGATTTTGTACCTTTTGTTTGTATCCTTGTGGCCGTAGCTCACCTCAGCAGGGTTGATGTGTGTTCTTCAACCTTCTCTCTTGGTGCAGCTCAAATCCACCATGTTACTTGCTAAATTTTTGTCCCTTAACTCTCCTTCTGGATGGGAGCCTGTGTGGAAAGCTGGCTTCAGTCAGCCATCTTGTCTCCACCCCCCTCTACAGAATTTTACATAGTGATTTCTATTGTTGTTTTTCTAAAGTACTTTTACTTAATTTATAGCATACTTGATGGAGATTAATATTTCTAATTAGAATTTTTAAATCTGAAATCTACATATGGTTATGTGCTTGAAATAAAAGCCAATAAAATAGTTTGTGGAAATATTTGAAGCCAGATATTAAAATTAAAAGTGTGCATTATATTTATGCATATATATGGCAGTGATTACATATCATTCTCTAAATTATTCAACCTTGATGTTTATGCAAAGAATATGTAATAATTTAAATGATTGAAAATAAATAAATATTCCAAATTATGGACAGCAAATTTTATTCTTTTCCAAACTATTCAAGGAAATCATTAATGGCATTTCTGGAATAAAAACTCACTTCTGTTTTTGACATTTAATCTCTTAGTAATCTTTTTCCAGCAAATTCCAATTCCTTTGGACTGTTTAACTGATACATCTTAGAATAGTTAATACTGTCTGATCAAATGATAAAAATGGTTAATTTCCTTTATTTCATTACCCATACACTTTTGGAGATGGAGAGAACTCACATGGATCTGTAAAACTCATATTTTTGATAGAACTCAGATTGTTTCCAAATAAATTGATGTTATTTGTGCCCTTTTAAAAATATGTGTTTCTGAACAATCAGCTTAGTATGCTTTATCTGAGCAATTAAATTATTATTAAAGGTGGCACATTCACAATGGTTTTCTGGTTTTCTTTCAAGGATCCTCTGTTTCACCTGGACTCACACAGATCTGAGCGAGGAAGGGGAAGATGTCCTTTTGACCCCAGCTCCTCCTTCATCTCCACTTTAATTGGTAATTATTGTGGCTGCAAACATCAGGTGGTAGTCATTATGATTTTGAAGCTTATTTTTCAACTTTAGTTATATTGTTTCACTATTTGTTTACATATCTTGCCTTCACCTATCTATTTACTAGTGCGTGAGGCAATGATATTCTATCTCAAGCCATGCTAACTTGAATAATTTGATTCTAAAATAAGTGCAGATACTATGAAGTATGTGTGTCTCATTCTGAAAAAACTAATTGTCACTTAATACCCAATTAAGAAATTTTGTATGGTGCTATTTACTGCTTACAAAATGCCAGAGCAATGAAGCTGTTTTAATATACGTTAATTCTTTATGTTTAAAATACTTTGTGACTTTAGAGAACTTTCAATCTTTTTGATAAATTTCCCTATTACCAGAATTGAGCAGAAAAGGGCGTCTCTGCTGAGAACTCCAAATTTATTTAGATGGTTATTCCACAAATGTAAACCAGAAAGGTTAACCAGCTCAAACTATCACTAAATGTACATATTGAAGTAATGGATTAGATTGACAATGTCTGATCTAGATTTCAATTTGATTGAATTTAACTATGAGTTATCTAGGAACCTTACTTAAGACACAATGGGGCACTTTGTCTTTTATATAATTTGTAATTGAAAATGACAAACTTGTCAAAGCATTCTAGCCCTGTCATAGCACAGACAGATGGATGAATTCCTTATGTTGAAGACAGCATTCTCCAACACCTATCCTGGTTGTTAATAGAAATGTTTTTTCCTCAGTGGTGAGTCTGATACAGGTAGTACACAGAGAGAGGCCTGTTTCTATGTGACATTTACAGTGTTTAGAGTTATATGCCAATATTAGCATATGTCATCTTTTCAGAAAATGAGAAGATATAAGACAGATTTCATAGTCTAAATAAACTCTTAAATCTTAAAACTCCCAACTGAAGTTTAAAATGTTATACTTGATTTAGATTTGATACAGAAGCGACTGTGAATTTGATGAGCTTTTCCTTCTTCTCCCTGGACTCCCCCATCCCATTCTAGTACTCAAGTCCAAAAAGTAAAGCATTTATATGTAGAAAAATGTTCATGTTAGCTTTAATTAATAGGAAAAGTTTGGCTGCATAATTAGAAAAGACTATAAAATAAGAATTTCACATAATTATGTTATTTTAAAAATAAATTATTCATAGACTTGAAGGTAAAATGTTTAAAAAACAAATTTGAAGAAAATTATTTGGAAATCATTTGTGTGCACGTAGATGCATGCTTGCAGTATGTCTATGTGTGGGAAAGGAGACTTCAAATATGAGAATGGAATTGCCTAAGTTAAACTTAGAGGAAATCAAAACCTTAGTAATGACACTTTTGATGAATTTCAGATCCATAAATGCTAGAAATTCTAAGGAAATTGACAGAATATGAATTAAAACTCATACATTTGTTAGACTCATACAACCTTTTTCTAAAGTCTTTAATGATTTTGGCTACTTCCTATATGTAAGATTTTAATATGCCTGAAGACCAACGTTTTCTTTTATGATATCATATCTTGCACAGAATAGGCCAGTAGACTGAATGAAATACTCCTTGAGGTTCTTAAACACACAAAAAATAAACTTGGGACATTTTTCATAAGAACATTAAGTTGGAAGTTAAACATTACACCATCTACAAAGCTTATGTAGTGAAATTCTAAGGGATATTAGAAAATCAATTCTTTTTAACATTTCATTTACATGGTTAAAATTAATTTCTATAGCCACTATGACATTCAGCACTCAGCTTCCCTGGAGCTTGTTTATGCATAAATCCAGGAATTTAAAACTGAAACTTTTAAGAGGGGAAATATTACTGGAGGGACATTTCCAAGTGAGTTTCACTGAACTTGCAAATCAAATTACATTACGCTGAAATGTGAAGTGCTTCCCATCTGGGTGGCTTGTTTCGCTTATTCAGAAGAGAAATCAATTCAAAGAGCCCTCCAAGCTAAACAGGAAAGTTATAGAATAATCCCTCCAAAGAAGGGGAATAAAAATATAATTCTTCTCATTTATCCACTCGCTTTCATCCCAAAGTACCTTGGAGAGATCATTTAGTCACTGTGGAAGTGTGGCAGCCACTGGATGGAAACCTGATAACCTATATGAGCCAGAAACTTTCAAAGCGGGGAAGTGAAAATAATTCCCCCAAATGAAAAAGCAGTAGGAATGTCGGCTGGAAAAACGGAGCTACCTGAGTTGGAATTTGGCAAGCTTGAGGCAGCTTACCGACAGAAAAAGAATGTGCGTGTATTAGTGTGGTATTTTATGACCACACAAGCTGTCTCTGATGGGTTAAGACTCCAATAAAGATAGATATCTTTAGACCATTGCTGCTTCTGTGTTTTTTTGTTAATGTCATACACGTTTAATGCTTCCTCACATGAAGACAAATCGATAGATAAAACATGAAAGTTAGTTGCAATACTTAAAACGAAGTATTTAAGGAATAAAGGAATAAAACAGATTGAATAAATAGGCCTCAAAGGAATAAAACAGATTGTACAAATAGGAGAACTTCCTATATCATGTTTTAACTTTAGATGTAGTTTTAATTCAGTTACCTTAAATTCAGTTCACTTCCAGTCATATGGAGAAAAAGACTATTGAAAATTTGAATAAATATTAACAATTATTTGATAGGGAAAAGATAAGTTAATAGGCATTTTTAAATTAAATTCATAATCTAATTTAGAAAAAGTTAATAACTAATGATTCGATGTGAAAAAGCATTTAAAAGAAGCTTCTTATTAAGCTATGTTCTATATGTTCAGAAACCAATCAAAATGAAGTCATATCAATAAGCTTTGTATTGAAAAGCCACTCAGAAATGCCTGCCCCTTTGTGGTAACATATCTTGGTGGCATATAAATTCATGCCTCGGATAGACTATTTCTGCATATTTCGCCATGTTTTCCCACAGTATGATGATTAATACTGTAATAAAGTGGTTTAAGTAGTGGGGCATGGCGGCTCATACCTGTAATCCTAGCACTTTGAGAGGCCGAGGTGGGTGGACCACCTGAGGCCTGGAGTTCAAGACCAGCCTGAGCAATAAAGCAAGACCCTGCACCTATAGAAAAATGGAAAATTAGCCATGTATGGTGGCATAACCCTGTGGGCCCAGCTACTTGGGATGCTGAGGCAAGAGGATCACTTAAACCCAGGAGTTTGAGGCTTGCAGTGAGCCTTGATGATGCCACTCAAAACTGGTCAACAGAGCCAGACCTTCTCAAAATAAAACATTAAATTTTTTACAATTGTTTTTTTAAAGTTGTGGTCTGAAGACTACAAAGCATTACACCCTGGTTTTAAAAATATCTAGTTCAAACAGTGACTTTTTCAGTAGGACAAATTGTTGCATTGCTTCCCTATCTTCCAAAGGATCCAAGATGCCTACTACTTATTTTGTCAAAAATTAAGATTAGTGACAGTCCAAATCAAAATTCAGGAAGTATATTATTTCATATGTCAATTTGGCCAGAATGAAAATATTTATTGTCTCCTGTTTGATATAACCTTATAATTCTCCTTCAATTGAATATCTTTAGTAACTTTAAGTTCCCTAATACTTTCTCCTTTCAAAGCATGTGTCTTTCCCCCTCTCTCACTGTATCTTGGCCCATAGTTGTGTTACCAGTTTCTGAGGTAATTTCATCCTGCCCGGCCTGACTGAGATCTAAGATGCACGTTGCCAGTGCCTGGGAGGAAAAAAACAAAAAAATCCCTCTGATCTGTCATGTCTCCTTTGACGCTTTGCTTTGAAAGTGTTATCTTCGTTGAGATAATTCAGGGATATTTTAAGCAAATGACCACTAGTAAGGTATTTTATACTCCATAAAATTTTCTGTCTACACGTTTGTCCTGGTACATTTTTTAGTGTTACAATTAAAACTGCAAAGTTTACAGCCACTAAAATCATCTTCCTGAACTTTCATTTCTTAATAAGACCTTTATGAATATATATTCTCATTACATATGCTGGAAGTTAAAAGGCAGTGTTGACTGAATGAAAGAGTTGAAATACACACAGGGAAGATTTAAGTGATTAATACAAGTTCTTAATAACATCAGAGCATTTTTAAATATGTTTCCTTTTAATGAACTATACTAATATTCAGGGACTGTAAATGGCATAAAGATTAGAAGAGTAAATAAAACCTAAATGCAGTTAGAATACACGTGTATGTCTTTATAATTGTAATCTCCACACACATAACAAGTGAATGTGCAGACTTACTTTGTGAATTCTCCCCAGCTGCATACAAACCTAGACTTCAAAGTCTTCCCTCACTACATTCCCGTCCCTAAAGATTATCTACAATTTCTTGTCCAATATTGCTGCTCTCACACATGGCGGAGGGCTGGTTATCCACACACTCACTGTAGCTTCTGGATGTGAGTGCTTGTCCCCAAGGAGCTATGTGAATCCTTTGTTTATGTTTTCCTAACGGTGGAAAAGTGAGGATGAAGATGCTGCACTCACCTATTATATTCTGTCCTGAGAATCTGGTTTAACTGTGATGGTCTCAATGTTACTGGTTTGTACCAAACAAACTCAAGAGTATGGCTATGTGTGTTGGCAAATGCAAATAACAGGCTCACGTTTTTTTCTTTTTCCTTCACATCTCAAAAATCACCTTAATATAACAAATACTACAATAGTGTGAAGACTTAGCCTTAAGACTAATTATCATGCCATTAGCTTAGATCTGCATTGTGGTCCCCACCCTGCAACAGGCTGTCAGAGAGGCTCATGGGAGGTTGCATGTGCAGTAAAACTCAGTGGTTCCAAGGTGACCTGTGAACCATGAGGTAGGCCTGACGCACACGGTATCAAAGAACCATCGGCCATGACCATTGCCTCTTGGCCTCTTGGCTTCTTTGCCTACTTGCCATAGTAATGGAGACCAGTTAGCTGTCCCTCTGTGGTGAGCCTGTCTTACTCTGTAAACTTTCTTACCCTCTGTACATCTATCTTTTTCTCAAACTTTGTTTCACACTTGCAAAAACATACTAATTATCTGGCAAGTCAAAACAAACCAAAGGTCCAAACTAAATACCTAATAAAATCACTTGTTTTTCCTGCTTCCTTTGAGCCTCCTGAACAGAATGTGATATGAACATCCTAATATTGGAGTATGTGGATCATTCTCATCCTCCCAAGTACATTTTGTTTTTCTTTCTGGCCATGCACGTCATTTTTGCAAACTAGTCCATCCGCCTAGAATAACTTCCTCATGACATTATAAGATTAACTTGTGTAAGGAGGTAGTGACATAAGTAGCCACAGGCTGGTCCATGACACAAATGTGTTTCACATTTAGATTTGTAAAACATGCATTTACAACATAAACAGGAAAAATACTTGAGTAAAACTCAAGATAAGAAGGTGACACACAATAAACTACTGTAAAATTTTTCTTACCAATTAAGATTAACATGTCCAACGTGGTAAGTAAAAACTCAGATAATACATAGTCCATGAACAAAACTTTGGATAAGTCCCATGAAATACTAAGGCAATATAATTTTTAATTGCAATTTTAATTAGAATTTATATTGTAAAAATGAAGTTACATAAAAAGTATTTCAATTATACATTTAAATTTAAAATTAATTACAAAGCCAAGACTTAAATGATTTTCCTGTTTTTCTTGTAAACAGTTTAGTGTAGGCACAATCTTTTAATCATAATAATGTCTCGGGTTGAAACTATTAGGGACAAATTCTAGAAAAAAAATATGGAGTGCCTGTGTTAATTAAGATGTAATAAATGACATGTGTCCTGATGGAACAAACTCCAAATATCTCTGTAATTCATATAAATTCCTAATAGCTTTTTCTTTCGATATTGTCTCCCTGGGGCAGTTTTGAAAAATCAGAATATTTCATCCTAAGTATTTTTAATTGCATTTCATAGCTTAAATACTCAAAATGAGCTTTAGATATTTTCAGTTAATTCATAAATCTGTTCAATTGATTCAACATTTATTGAGCATTTCTGTACTCTGGACATTAGTGAGCAGTAATGTCAAATGCATAAGGAGGCAAGACACAATTGTTAGAGGGACTTTGCCTAACAAATGCAATCAGTGTAACCTGGTTTCTTGTACCCTCAATGAATCCTCAACAATAATATATATAATAGATATATATTAGGATGAGCAGTATAATAGAAATAAATAAATAAGGGCTACGGAATAGTTTGGTTGGGGAAGGCTTCATGGAAAAGCAGGCAAAGGCAGGGTAAATGTGAGGTAAAGTAGGAAGGGAGATGAGGAATTGGAGGCAAAAGAGCAGTGGAGAGAGCATACAAGTTTGGCAGGTTCAGAGAACCACTTGGAAGTTCCTTCGATTCTATAACTACCTGAAACCATGAGGATGTTGAATAGTTCATCACGGTCAAAGGAGTTTTCAAGCTTGAGACTTTGCCAGATTTCCATATTTGAACTACTTCTGCTACTCTTTTTTTTTTTTTTTGTACAATGACTATTGTATAAGCATGAAAAGAATTTAACTGTCAGCTTTCAAAATGCCTTGCAAGTGTACTTTTTAACTATAAGAATATTTGCCAACTAAAATAAACGTAACACCAATTGCCATCAGATTCACTATGAAGGCTGCGCTAAACAGTTTGATGAGAATACTTCAGATTGTATATGAAAGCAACACATTGTACCCCTTGATTGCACTAATGTACACAGCTATGATTTAACAATAAAAATAAATAAATTTTAAAAAAGATATGTAAAGTAGAAATTAGTTATTTACATTCTGAATATAAAAATGGAGATAGTTACATTTATGGTTAAGGCAATCCTTTATTAAATATGTCTCCATGGACATAGAAAACTAAATCTTTGGATAGTGCTGCTCTTGTCATTGAAACCCTAAAACACATTTTACTATTTATATGAAATTTTTCATTGAACCATGTATATATGATTTATGCAAAAGTTACTTTTGTGCTCTATAATACCAAAATATTGAATCACAAATTTCCTGATATTAATAGGTATAATATTAAGGTACAATTTAGCGGCTATGTGTCACTATAAATAATATATTTATAATGATGTTGAGTATTTTTGCTTATTTAATTACTATTAGGTAATATCTGTGCCTAAGCTTTATTCTTATTTTTTTAATTAATGTGTCCTTTTTCTATTTTTATTAGTAACTATGTTTGTCATAATACATTTCTATTAATTATGAATTTTTTCTTTAATTTAAAAAAATAGGAAAGGAGAATCTTCTGTGAAAAAATCAGTTTCCACTGAAATACATTTGGTTCAGTTCAGATAGCTTATAGTTTTAGCACCTGTCCCACTGCTTTGAACCTTAAGTCATACAGTTCGCATTGTGTTGTCTGATTGTTCAAACTTTTATTTTATATGAGTACAAAGTGAGAAATTGGGTAAAATTGGAAATACAGCTAGACCAAATATTTCTTTTGTGCAGATAACCTGCCCTGGGTATAGTATTATTTGGTATCATAGCATTGCCATCTAGTGGCATCAAGTGGTATTGGTTTGTTAATTTTCAGCAATGATTAAAATTGGGATAAATGCATTACAATTAATATCTACTAGTATAAAAATTACATATGTTATATTCCTATTATATTTTCAGTTATTAAGTTTCCAAAATACAGAGGGTGCCAAAAATGTACACACATTTTAAGAAAGGAAAAATACTGTATTAAAATTGTAATTCTTTTACATTTGGCTTCTGCAATTATGAGACATGCACAAACATGAATTGTATTTATCTTTTGTTATCTGTATATCTTATGATGGTTTTAATAGTTTTTCCTTTATTCATATGTGTGTGCTTTTTTAGCACCCTCTGTATTTTAAGAAATGAAAGGAAATGTTAACACTTAATAGAAAACTCATGATTTTTCAGAAATACAGTATCTAAACTATGCATTCATCTCAGCCCAAATGTAAAAAAATACTTTAATAGTTTTAAACAGTGGTCTGTATATTTGTTGGAAACAATTCAATCATAAATAAAAATATTTTAGAAAAATCCTTTCTCATATCAATAGTAAGTCAATTTTTTTAAGGGTCAGCTTGATCATTTATGCCCCAGAGTTGATGATTCTGAAGCTAATTTAATGACCATCTTCACACATGTCCAAGTAGCACAGACTGAATTCCAGGTGACACGCATGCAATCCCTGCCTATGTTTTGTCTCAATACGCTCTTTCTCCATATACAGACATGCACATGAAGGTTCTGGTGAAGACAAAGATAACTTTTGTTACTATTTTCCTGTTTAATTAACAAACATGATATGGCTGAGAGTTACAACTTCTCTCCACCAACTTACATGTTCTTCACTTCAGAATTAAAGCATTTTTATTGTTCTCAGTCATTATTTTTCTTAACATATCTCTCATTTAACACAGATAAATGTATGGGATGAACTCAAATTCATTTCTCTCAAAAAAATTTGTTATCATATACATTTTCATATACGAAAAAGTAAGAATAAAATTAACACCTGCATTCCATTTACCTTGATTCACCAGTTAACATGCCACACTTGCTGTTCCCTTTCTCATATAACATATATAGAGGATACCAAAAAAACATATATAGAGGATACCAAAAAGACACACGTACAAGTTTTAAGAAAACAAGTTAACCTATCTATGTTGGTCACATGGTGATGCTAGCATACATTGGGATAACAGGGTGTTTAGAGCAAAAGTCACATTACACATCACTACTGCAAATTCAACTCGATTTCCAAACATGATACATAGATAACATTGCTGAAAATGCGTACATGTTTTATTAGCACACCAGGGATAATTTAAAAGTAAATTCCTCTGTAGATGCCTGGATTTTATTTGTACCCTATATAGTTTTTGAGCATCTATAGCAGGTTTTGTGAACAGAAAAAAATTTGAGTAACTTATCTTTTAAAAATAGGTGTTTATAAAACTTATAAAAATTTATGTCTTTAATCTTTGAGTTCAATTTATTTCTTATTATAATTTTTATTAAAAAAATCCTTTATTTTCTAAAAATGAATAATCAGTGAACTGAAGTTGAAAATGCATTTCCTTAGAAGTACCCTATATATTTTTTAGGTGATCAGTTTTTCAAATACTAAGTCATATAAATATTTTTATTTAATCTGTTCAAGATTTTTTAAAGTTTTAAATGCCTTGCTTTAGAAAAACAAGCCTTAATTAATTTTCAAAGAATTTAATAATCTAATAAATGAAATTTATGAAAACACTCAAATTCTCTTATACCTGTAACTTTAATAAACTAAATTCTAAAACTGATTCTATAATTGCATGTATTAAATTGGAAACAATTTGAATTCTCTTAAACTTTAATATAGTACTTTGAAAATCATGTATATACATATGTACACATTCCAAATCTAACAGAAAAGCATTAGTACTGTGTAATATAGTCATTATTTTAAAACCAGGCCAGAGTTATATATCAATCATAAAAAAATAATTTTATTACCCTAAGTTGAGGTTTTTCCAGTAACCTGTTATTTGGTTTTGGCCAGATATTTTTGCCTCAGAAAGAACACCTGAGTGGCTCAGGGCTGGGACAGTCTTCCTGTTCTCTTGGCACCCTGAGAGACACACTTATTACCTCTCATCATTTTTAGGAAAGGATTCCAAGTCTGTATGCTTGAGAGGTCGATTTTTCTAGGGTTCAAGTTACACCTTTTCATTTTCCATTTGTTTAAAAAGAGTTCTAGATTTTTCTTTCTGTTCTCTCAAACTATTTCAATGTCCTTCTAGTTCCAAAGACACGTGATTTCTCGAGACTCTGCATACATTGTTGTAATTCCTCAGTCTGATTTTAACTCTTGATGTCTACTACATATTGCAGCTCACTTCAGTCATTCTGTTGAGGACCTGATTACATTTTGAGCTCTTTTATATCCTTCCTATCAGATTGAGCCACAAACTTATCAGTTGGCAACTAATTGGACTATAGACACCTTTTAACCATAAAAACTTAAATTTAGTGGACATGATTTTATAATATACCTGGAAAACAAACTTCTTGAGAAGAAAAGTCTATATTAATTATTGGACTACAGACAACAGTTTGTGGCTCCCACACTAAAATCATACTAATAATTTGTGATAAGATTTGAGTTAGCTAAATCACATAATACCTATAATAATAATAATCATAAAGCCTTAATGATAACAAAGGTTAAACAAAGTTTAGGAAATAAGATGAAATGAGGAATTTGCTGTAATGTTACCAGCTACTCTTCCAAGCACTTCACACTTGACCTTACTGAGTGCTATTCCTTCTCTCCGTTGTAAATGAGGAAAGTAAGGTACAGGGAGGTTGGTGACTTGTTCAGGTAGTAAGGGACAGAGTCCATATTCAATCCCTGGCAGTCTGACTCTACCACCTCTGCCCTATCAATAGCATTAATGTCATAAAGTACATATTCTATGTATAAAATCTGTATGTGTTTAATGTAATCGTGGTTTATGCCTTGACTTTATATCCAGAGGAAAGTACCGATTTATTTTTAACTGATGCTTTCATGTAGGTAGTGAATTGTTTGCTGGGCTCTACAGTGACTACTGGGGCAGAGACGCTGCAATCTTCCGGAGCCTGGGCCGACAGGCCCACATTCGCACCGAGCATGATGACGAACGCCTGTTGAAAGGTGAAGGCAGAGTGTGTGGATGAGGAATAAAATCAGCTCTAGAACTTTTGTGAAATTTCACCATTTTAATAACAATATGAGCATAATTTATAATTCTTACAAATTTCAGGATGTTTTATTAGGATTATTCTTGAATGAAAATGTGATTATATATGTATATATCATTTTATATCAATATGGACTGGCTTAATTATAAAATCAATTCACCTTTATAGCAGTGCTTAGAAATCAGCATTTATATGAAGAAAAAGCAAGAGTATAGCTCGGCACTTGTAGCACAGTGGTTATAGCTCCAGCCACATGTACCTAGGCTGGAGGGTTCGAACCCAACTTGGGCAAGCTAAACAACAATGACAACTGCAACAAAAAATAACCAGGCATTGTGGCAGGCACCTGTAGTCCCAGCTACTTGGGAGGCTGAGGCAAGAGAATCACTTAAGCCCAAGAGTAAGAGGTTGCTGTGAGCTGTGACATCATAGCACTCTACTGAGGGCAACATAGTGAGACTCTGTCTTAAAAAAAAAAAAAAAAAAACAAGAGTATGAAAAATGAAAAATTCATCATCCAATAAGATTTTTTTCTATGTGGAATTGCTGGCCTTGCTTTGTTTGAATAGGATCACATTGCACTTTAGAGACTGGGAAATTACTAACATTTCATTGATAAAGAATTCTTTGTATGAAATGATTTTTATATTTTTGGCACACTGATAAATCTAGGATTGAAAACAATATTTTAGGGTAAACATTTTATCACTTTTTCTATTTTTACTAAGCTTTAAAAGGCAGAGTCATTATTTGGGGCATGGTATCATTAAAACATTTTATATATCACATCAAAAGTCACTGATTCAAATTCTTTAGATTACAAACTCAAAAACTTAAAATTTTCTACTTTAAAATAATCTGCCATGTACTAGACTGGTAGATAATTTATGAATTTTAAGAAAGCTAGAGATATACTTTCTCCTTTAATATTTTACTTTGTTAATATTCACATTTTATGTATAACAGGAGGAAACTTATGGGGATTATCTTCACAGTACTGACAATTTATCCTTCTTTGGGGATTATCTTCATGATTCTGACAATTTATTCTTCTTTGAATGCATTTTTAGTTTTCAATATATGTTGTTCAAAATTGTTCTCCTTATTTTACGAATTTCTAAAAAGCCCATTGATATGCAAATAAAATGGAGGTATTTACACATGGATTGGATCAGTAAAAATTTTCTAGAAAAACATTTCCTTCGTGAAATGCTAAGAGAAACTTAACCATTCAGGTGATATACAATTTATTAGAATAACTTGCTATCCTTTTGTGATAGTATTTTACTTTTTCTTCTATTTTTTGCTTCTACAGAACCAAAATTTATAGGGTCATATATGATTCCGGACAATGAAGACCGAGATGACAACAAGGTGTATTTCTTTTTTACTGAGAAGGCCCTGGAAGCAGAAAACAGCGCCCACACCATTTACACCAGAGTGGGGCGGCTCTGTGTGGTGAGGATTTCTTTCTCATTAAGCTTGCTTATCTCACAATTTACCGTCAGGTCTTGGTTGATTATATAGCAGGTTTCTAATTCAAATTATTTTTTAGTATTCTGTAGACTGCCTAAAAATTGCATTTGCTATACTTTAAAGTTCATATCTACTCAAGGTTTTATCTCCAGAGCCTTGTATTTAGCATGATTTCTGCAAACAAAGTGAAAAATAGTCTATTAATTAGAGTTGCCACCCAGAAGGTTGATATTTGTTAAATTATGAATTAAAACATCTATAGTTTGTTGAGGTTGTGTGGGAAAATCCAGAACCCACTGAAGTAACACATATTGAGAGAATGCTAATACAAATATAAAATTACTTTGGCATTTAATACTTAAGAATAAATCTAAGATTAATATATATTCACATATATGTATATATGCATGTTGTATATGGAGAGTGTTTTCAGCTTTACTAAGGAAGAAAATGGATATGTTCATATTCCTGACACAGGTGGATAATTTAGCAATAAAGTAGTCAAGATTACTATGTCATAAAACTCATTGCTTTAGAGAGAAACCACTATTTTGTTTAATACCTGAAAAATATATTTAACATACCAGAGTAAATACATTGAAATGGGAGAATGTGAAAGCCAATATGTGTATATATGTGAATTGCATCTATGTTACCAGTTGAGGATTGGGATAAATTTTCATACATTAAAAAAACATAACTGTTAATATCTACACATTTTTATACTATAAAATCTCTTGGTAAAAGTTCTGTAGGTGGACACCTATTTACCTGCTTTTTGTTTTCACAGAATGACGTGGGAGGGCAGAGGATACTCGTGAATAAGTTGTGCACTTTCCTGAAAGCAAGGCTGGTTTGCTCTGTTCCAGGAATGAATGGAATTGATACATATTTTGACGAATTAGGTAAATGCTATTAAGTGAATTAAATTTTACTCTTGATGTGTATTCTCTAAAACTATCTTTAGCACACAGAAAACTTCTTCTGGTTATTTGTCCTCTTTGGAACAGAAAACCAGTCAGTCTCTGTTCTTGTCATTTTGGCCAGGCTGATGTGCTGGGGGCAAAAAAGATGCAGGAACAAAAAGACTCCTATTAGCTTAGTGTCAATGTTGCTGGTTTTTCCTTGTGATTCAGCTCAAAATAGCCACATGATTCACTGTCATGATGTGGTTATGGTTGTATGATTTTACATGGAAACTTACAACTTAAAATCTATGTTGGACTCTAAACTAATTTATGTGGATATGTTTTCTTTGTATGGGAAGAGCTGAAAGTAGTAAGTGATGGAACTGTCTTTACTTTTTCAGAGGATGTCTTTTTGCTACACACCAGAGATCATAAGAACCCAGTGATATTTGGACTCTTTAACATGACCAGGTGAGCTATTTATACAGTCAATAAAAATGATCTAAGATGTCTCCCTGGACCAGCCCTTCATGGTCTACCTAACTTGAAACACTATTGCCCCAGGGCCACTCTCATTGTCTGTGCTTGATAAGTCACCAATTTATCCTCCTTCTCCCGTGTTCACAAATGTACTCCCATTTCAAAGGCACA
This sequence comes from Loris lydekkerianus, assembly GCA_963574355.1. NCBI lineage: Eukaryota > Metazoa > Chordata > Mammalia > Primates > Lorisidae > Loris > Loris lydekkerianus. The sequence continues at coordinate 19,186 of CAUYPK010099122.1, forward strand.
ATCTTAATTCCTTCTCTCTGTTAGAGCCCCTTCATCCTCCCGTGCTCAGCAGACTCCTCTGCCCCCTTACTAATCTATAACAGAATGATGTTTTTCTCATATATTTTGTATATTTCATGCTATCCTCTAGGATAATTATTTTATTCTGGTAGAATTTTCAAGTCAGGTTTTCAAGGCTCTCTATCAGCTACTACCTACTCACCCCTAGAAATTTTTCTGAGTTTTCTAATGTTCTGCTTGTACCAGGATAATACCTGGACAGATCCCAGTTTGCACCCACTTTGCTAGTTTCCACAACTATATTTACGCACTGATACTGCTGGAAATGACTTCCTTTTCCAGTGTTGATTTATATCAGTTCTCTGATACGTGCCAGTTGCCGTCTCCAAGAAACATTTCTTCATTTCTGAACCACAACACATTCGTCCGACTCTTTCATTCTACTTGTCCTCCCCAATGCTCCTTTGTAGTGAACTCCACGTTTACTATTTGCAATCCATCATTTGAACTTGCTGCTCAGGTTTCTTACAATCTATTGTTTAACCTTTTATGATTTTGTACTTTGTACTTACATTATTTCATGTGTACTGATACATGAACAAAAATATTAAAATCAGTTTGAGGTTGAAAGTTTATGTAGATAATTTCCTGAGTATCTTTTCAAATAGAGCAGAGGGAGGGCAAAAGGACTGCACCTCAGTTCTCTGGACAGGCCTAGAAGGACATCACTGAGTAAATTTTTTACATTGTAGGCCATAAAACTTCACATAATCCTTCATACTGTACTTATTTAGGGCCTTTTCACACAAGTTTTTGTTTAGATCTTTCAGCCTGTAATTTATAATGCTCACTTTGAAACAAAAAATGCCTTTGTACAAATATCCTGCTGCTAAAGAGACCATTTATTCAACAGAGAAACGTGGAAACAATTTTTCCTATCAATTATTAATGGTTAATTTAGCTTGGTAGTTATTACAGTCCATGGAAAGTTCTGAACCGAGGGTGGGGAACCTGTGGTTTTAAAGCCACATGTGGCCTTCTAGGTCCTTAAATGTGGTTTGACTGAATACCGATTTTACAGAAAAACCTTTATTTTCATTAATTTTTTTTATACATACTTTTTTTTTTAAGTGAGTTTATTCAAAATACCAAAGAATAAAATATGTTTCAACAAGATAATCCTCCCAGATTAACCGGCACAATGAGAACTGCATAAGGGAGAATGGCTAACCTGACGTCTGCCCCACTCTTGATTTAGCGCTAACTTTCCCTGCCTGGCTGCTGCCACTATCGCCCAAGGAAGGCTGGTTGGCAAGAGGGCATGGGGTTGAGTATGCCAGTTATCAGCTTTTCACAGTGCACTATGTTTCTTTTTGAAGTAGAATTTGAATAGTTGCACAGCTTGACAGTATTTTTTTAATTCTGTCTGCCGAATAGCCCACCATCTCAAAGTAGACCAAGAGAACGCTAAAAAAAGTAGATTTTTAAATGAGAATTAAGCATTGCAATACACGTGTTATCTTGTTTCTGCTAATGATAATTTGCTTGCTTTGTGATACTGCAATATCAGCCTTAAAGAAGTTCAATGCTCATCAGCATTGTAACACTCATAAGGACCACAGGTATTTTAAAGTAGAGGGAGAAGCATGTAAGGTTGTATTGCAGAAATTAAAAGATGAAAAGCGAAGACAATTCTTTCAAGCAGCAATTGCCACTGAAACAATTTATAAGGAATCTTATATACTCAGAGGAAAAAGGAGAGGCATTCAATGTGTAGAAATTGTGGAAGAATGCATTGTCAAAATGGTAGGAAGCTTAGACACCACCACCCCACCACCCCGTAACATTTCAAAATATAGACAACTACCTCTTTCTTTTTTTTTCTTTTTTTTTCTTTTTTCACTCTGTGGACTATGATTTTAATGTGATGAAGACTGGAGATCTATCAAAAGCTATGATTTTGCATTACACTGCACACTCGTGAAATGGCTTCTGACGAGCCAAGATGAATTTCAGTTCTTTCAAACCAGTGTTTGAAATGCATAATCACCTTTTACTACTATTGGTTTAACTGCTTTTTCCAATGAATGAACCTTTTAGCCTTTCTATTCCACCCTCCTCTCAGCCCATTCTTTATTTTTCTCACACACTTAGAGGGCCAAGAATTGAGATTTCCCATGAGAGGGGCAGGACTCAGCCTCTTCAACAATCACAGAATGGTTTTTCTACTTCTTGATTTTCAGCATTTGGTGCTTGTGTTTGTTCTTTTTTTTTTTTTTTTTTTGCAATCATGGGGCACCATACCATTTTTATAGTTTTATAGACCATTCATCACACTGGTTAACATTGCCTTCCTGGTGGGAATGCTAATTAAGACAACTGCCTCTTTCAAGGATCCACCATGGATTGGCCTTCAACTTAACAGAACTTCATGCAATACTTCAAAAGGAAAACATACATTATTTAAAGGCTGTGGATGAATCAACTGATACTGACTCAGCACAGATTTTATACTTCATTCAGGTCATAATAGAAGATCTTCTTTGCTACAAAGAGATATTTGCTTTGGCACTCTTGCAAAGGGGCACAATAGGTATCTTCAACTTTCCAGATCAACAGTCTGAAGTTGGACTGAATTTGGTAAATGTGTTGAGTACAGACAGTGCACATTCCATGACAGGAAAACATGAAGAGTCTATGGCACAGATTTAAAAAGAATGGACAGATCCACATGCTCTCATTTTTGCCCATTTTACTTTGCATCAGGAAAATCTCTGTGCTAATGCTGCTATTTTCAGTGAGACTTTGCAACAAGTTATAAGCATTGTTACCTATCTTCCTGCAAATGCAACATGGCATCCTCAGTTGAAATTGTACTACATTTGAACCATGTGGTAGTGTGGATTTGCCTTATTCTAAAATATGTTGGCTATCAAAGGGACAAGTGTTAGTTAAAATCTTGTCTCTGAAAATAGTCAAATTTTATGAAGAACAGGATCAGCAATGTAAATTATTGAAAGCTCTCTTTAGGAATTCAGCATTTCTGTGTGATATGGCAAATCTAAATAATTTGAATGTTTCTGGACAAGGTAAAACTAAGACTGTATCTGATGATATATGGCAAAACACAAAAAAGAAGTCCAAGCACTTTGAGAAAAGGCTATCTTTCTTCTAAGGAAGTAAAAGACCTCCATAAGAAAAACTATGAAACTCTGAAGAAAGGGAAGGAACCACAGAGGGTATAAACAGATGGAGAAACACATCATGCTCACAGGTCTGCACAAGCAACATCGTTAAAATGGCTATACTACCCAAAATGATCTACAGATTCAAATCAATCCTCATTAAAATATCAGTGCCATTTTTCACAAATCCTGAAAAAAATAGTTCTGTGCTTTGTGTGGAACCAGAAAAGACTCTGAATATCCAATGCAATCTTGTGTAATAAGAACAAAGCAGGAGGCATGGCCTTACCAGACTTCAAGCTATGCTACAAGGCTATCGTAACCAGAACAGCTTGGTACTCGCACAAAAACAGAGACCTATGGATCAGGGCAGATAACCCAAAGGTGAAACCATCTTCATATTCCCCTCTGATTTTCGACAAAGCAGATAAAAACACACACTGGGGAAAGAATCCCTATTCAATAAACGGTGCTTGGAAAACTGGATTGCCACATGTAAAAGACTAACACAGGATCCAAAACTCTCAGAACTCACAAAAATTCATAATGAATAAAAACTTAAGTCTGAGGCATGAAACTATAAGAATTCTGGAAAAAATGTTGGAAAAACTGTTACAGACATCAGCCTCAGGAAAGATGTTATGAAGACCTCAGAAGCAATAACAGCAACAATGAAAATAAACAAGTGTGACCTGACCAAGTTTAAAAGTTTCTGCCAAGTACCCTGAACCCCATAAATACATCAATGTACAAAGTTATGATTTAATAAAAAACAATTAAAAAATAAATGAAAATTTCTGCTCAGCCAAGGACACAATAGAGTAAATAGCTCACATAACGGGAGGAAATATTTGCGTGCTCTGTATCCAGTATAGGGCTGTTACCAGAATCTACAAAGAGCTCAAGCAAGTCAGCAAGAAAAAAAAAAAAAAAAAAAAATCAAACAACCCTGTTGAAAAGTGGGCAAAAGACGTGATCAGAAACTTTCCAAAGGAAGATCTAGTCTGACGCTCAACGCACATGAAACAATGCTCAAAACAATTCTTCAAAAGGAAATTTTGGATGAACGCTTTCCCTAGTTGGCAAAGGTCATTGATGAGCAGGGTGGTATATGCAAATCATTTGAAGAATACACAGCTGTTATAGACTATTAACTGGAGAATATAATGAAAGGTTCACTTACTTTGAGAATCATCAGATAACATTCAAATTAGCATTTCGACCTCACCTAGCTGAGATCACAAAGGTACCTAAAGAACTACAGATGGAATTGTTTGAGCTCTCAGTAGATGGCATTTTAAAAATCATTGAAGCTGAGAAAGATCCAGTTGAAAGATGGAAACATGCAGCAGAATACTCATACGTTTGGCAACATGCACCAAAATGTGCTTTCTTGCTTTTCAACCACTTATTGCTGTGAATCCACATTCTCCTACATAACCCAAATTAAGATGCCCTTTAAGGTCACAGATGACTGATACCCTGCTAGAGGATCAACTGGAACTGTGATCAAATATTCCAATGCTTTCCAACAAAAAGCTGACACAAAGTCATTAAAAGGTTACTTAACTTTAAAATTCATAGTTTATTTGTTGAAGTCATGAAGTGCATAGATTTTTATAAAATAATGTACATTTTTTCAGTATATAATTGAAGTTTGAATGAGGCCTTATTACAGATAAATTAATGCAGCCATCCAACATTAAAATGTTCCCCACCCGTCTTCAACTATTTTTCTTTTTACTTCCTTATCTTTATTATGCTAGTCAATACTTTATACATTGCATGAGAATTTAGTGGCTTTATATGATAAATTCAGGCTACGAGATTGTGTTATTTTTCTGTGCCTTATATAAGCTCCTCTCCTAAGTGATAGCCCAGTAGAGCTTTCTGAGAAATCAAGGACAAGACATGATTTTCTTCCATAATTTCATCTTTGATTGTTTGATTTAACTAAAAATCTGAAGACAAAAGCTGTTACCTGACATCAAGGTTGATTTTTGTAGAATGGTGATCAAAGGTTGACTGCCACTTTAGTTGCAGGTTTTCCCAGTATGCTAGGCATTTCCAATTGCTTCAAGGTGTTATAAAATGTGAGAACTGATGTCCTAGAACAGTAACATGACTGCTATTTTACAGGTGTCTCTGGCTGTAGGAAATTTTATGTTGATATAGCACTTTGCATTTTTATTAAAACATTTTTATAAACATTTTGATTCTTTCAATATGGAGGATAAGATAATGTTGTAAATTAAGAGATATGGCCAGATTACATTTTTTTTTTTTTTTTTTTTTTTTGCAGAACTAATTGCAAATGTCCCCTATAAAACTTGCTGTAGTCAACCACTGTCTTTATCTTCACCAAGTAGACTTTTTTTGTTTTTTTCCACTGATGTTCTTTCAAGCAAGTAGAATTTTTAATCATTGAGATAGTTTCATTTGCTGCTAGTTCTGGAAATGTATCTGAGTTTTATATAATTTAAATAATTATCTCAAGGTTACTTTATCTGGTCAAATCATCTTTTCACTATAGTACAATTTTCTGTGAATTGGAGGAAGGAATATACTCACATGTTAATGTCTATGTAAACATGAACTAAAAAATACAAATCCCTAAATTTTCATGAGACTAAATTGTTCTTGAAATTATATACCCTAAGTAATTTAATAAAATATTAATAGATTTTGTAGCAATATTAACAGAACAGTGATTGAGAGGACACTATATACTGTGAAGCTAGAACATTAAAGGAAATTAAAATGTGTAATGAAACTCGGGAATGGGTCTTTAATATAAAGGCCAGATAATTTTTAATAATAAAAACAAAATATAGGACTTAATAAAGTGGCACAACTACTTTTGTCATTCTAATAATGTCATGAGAAGTTATGTAAATTTCAAGAAATGGTAAGTTTGAGTTTTAATACTTTATCGCAATGGTGTTATTTCTAGCATGGTCTATGCTTAAAGAAATTATAGCTTTTTCACTCAAAAGACTTGACACTCACATACGTAGAGTGGAGCAGGCTAGATGACCTGCTAGGACAGTAACTATGTTTTTGTACTTTTCAGCAATGTATTTCGAGGGCATGCTGTATGTGTCTATCACATGTCTAGCATCCGGGCAGCCTTTAATGGACCGTATGCTCATAAGGAAGGACCTGAGTATCACTGGTCAGTCTATGAAGGAAAGGTCCCTTACCCAAGGCCTGGTTCAGTAAGTCTAGTCATTTAACATCATTTAACAAAGTCTTCTCATGTTTCACAGGATCTTTTGGTCATATTTCGTTCACTGTTTCACATGTTTTATAAGACTGCAATTAACAATTAAGCAATTCTATACCTAAAAGTATGATGGATAAAATATATGGTAAATAAATCTTAAGCTCTCTTAATTAATTTATTTAATATTTCATAAAAAATATATTATGGTTACATCTGAGCAGGACTATAAAATACTTATTAACGTTTTGGCCAAGTAGCACTATTTTTATGAGTGCTGATGGACACACATTCATTAATATAAGCATAATATTCCTCTTAGCCTCTTCAGAAATATTAGCATCACGTGTCATTTCAAAGCAAGAAACTGTCACCACATTTTTATATTCTAATATATGATCAGCCTCAACGATCCCTGGACCAAACTTAGCAGATCTAAAATGTTTGTTTGTTTGTTTGTTTGCTTTCTATATGTCCTAAATACCTCCTATGTATTTGCTGGCCTCTTAGAAAAAAACACTTCAATTCAAAAGTACCACTAGAAAGATAAGAACTTCTGTCACTTGCCTCTAAAGCAGTGTTACTAGGATTCTTAGCTACCCACTTACATGTCTGTGCTTTTAATTTCGCATGTGTCTGAAGATGATGATGGTGATGATTTTGTACCAGGTACCCTTTGTGCAATGAGGTAGGAAAAATATTGGATCATTCTGTCTGTGTTGGCCGTGAAGAGCAAACACGTAACTGTCACACAAGTCAATATCTGCATGCTTATGAGCAGCTGGGGAAATCCTTCACTACGCTGATTCCATAATCTCTTACAAGTCAAGTAGAAACCATCTTTTGCAGAGCCAAGACCCAAAGTGGAAACAAACCTCACCTCCATTCATAAGTGTAGGTTTTCCCATTTCAATCACTCTCCCTAGTTTAAAATTATTACTTCCAGTAGGACCTGAAGTATACTTGACTTCACCCTACTGATTGAAATTACAATTTAAAAGGAGAAAACCCACTCCTGTGGCTTTGCTGGAAATGCTTCTTGAAACCACATGGTCTTAAAGGAGATTTGGAGGAAGTGACGGGTTACTGAACTGCTTCCAGCCTAGTCCAAAATGTTTCCAATTATAGATCATGAAAGTACACTCAAGTGAGAAACTCATGCCAAATTAAGAAATATGGCCTGATTTTTAAAACCAAACCATTATAAATTCCCTCTGTGCAGAATGTGATTCTGAAACTAATAAATTTATATTCTAAAAGTGGAACATTTTTATCAAGACGATCATTGCAGTTGCTGCTGGTTCTGGAAGAAAATATGTGAAATGACGCAGCACATACTAAGCATGAATCAACACATTTAAAGGTTTTCCCATTAAGTAATTAAAAAAGCTATTGAGGATTTTTATTTTAGAGTCAGTGATTTAAAAATTAACATGTTACAGCTAATAATTTTGTTTTCCCAATTTTGTTTATTCTGACAAACATAATACAAATTCATACAGGTTATACTAGAACAGATAACTATTGATAGAAAAAATTCTTAACAATGATATTTGAATAGGTTTCTATGTTATGGCACAAAAATTCTGTAGTTAGCGAACCAATAAAGCCCCCAGTAATCCTATCACAGTTTCAATGATGGAGCAGCTGCTTTGTATAGTTGTGACCCTTTGTTTTGAGACAAGTTTCAGCACAACAAAGAGGCTTTTTGTTTTTGTCTAAATAGGTCATTCACCTTCAAAATTAAATGTATAATGTGAAAAATAAAATTCAAAAATGAAAAATAAGTTGGATGTTTATGATATTAAACATTTTTAGCACTTTCAAACTGTCTTGGTATTAAATGTACTTTACTTTTCCAGGGTTTCTCTACTTTTTCTATATTTGTAGTGTTATGTATGAAATAATTTTGTTTTTGCAATTTTCAATGTAGATTCTATTTTGGTAATGAAAAAATATATGGTCAGTAACTGTTTCTAAATGCCCTGTTGATAATTGAACATATTCTAATTCTTCCTATAATTGATTATAAATATGCTCTTTAGGTTTAAGTGAAAAAGAATTATCTAATCCATTTGCATTTCAGTGTGCCAGTAAAGTAAATGGAGGGAGATACGGAACCACCAAGGACTATCCTGATGACGCCATCCGATTTGCAAGAAGTCATCCCCTGATGTACCAGTCCATAAAACCTGCCCATAAAAAACCAATATTGGTCAAGACAGATGGAAAATATAACCTGAAGCAAATAGCAGTTGATCGAGTAGAAGCTGAAGACGGCCAGTATGATGTCTTATTTATTGGCACAGGTAAAGAGATGACATTTAAATTGAACCTAAAAAAAAAACAATATTTTTTTAAATGCTTATCAACAAATATGTTGATCCATCATCTGTTTGTATATTGGTAATCTATAGTGAGAAAGACTGAAATAGTCTTCACATGACTGCAACAGTAAGAGTTTATGTCTGCTATTTGGGAATAATTATCACCATTATCACTGTCATTGTCAAAAGTGTCATGGTTTGGACAAGTATGGGGCCACCCTAGTTCCAGACCTGGGAAATATTGAAGCTATTGGAAAGAGGATTTGGGACTGTTACAGCACCTAATTCCTGATACGTGGTCAATGCTTAATTCATTTGAATGAATGAAGAAATAAACAATAAATGTTAATGAACAAGTTGGTTTGAAATAGAACTTCTCTGAGTGGAAGTAGAGTCTTGTAGCAAAAATGGGCCTCCTGTAGGTCTCTCAGCCTCATTACAGTCTCTGGAGGCTCAGTGAGGCTTTAAGATTTTACAGACAACTTGGAACAATCGCTTTTACGTAAACCTATAATCACATCAATTCTTAAGAGGATCTAACATAATCAACCAAGCCAAAAATAATCTCTAACACCCAGCATTAATAAAGTTTGATGAATATGTTAAATGTAAACATTTCAAATAAATTTACAATTTCAATTTATGCTATAAGTTAGCTCTAACTTGTGATGAGACCTTAGAAAACTTATAGCCTCCAGAGTTATATGTACCAAATTCTGTGAATTTAAAATTCTGTGGTAACATTAAAAGTGTTTTCAATGATCACTTTTTCCCTCTATTCTTTTGTGGCATATTAAATGCTATAGCAGTTCAGGAGTGTGAACATTATTACGTAAATAATGCTCGTCTTAAACAGATTTCTGAAGTATTGGTGTATACCTACATCAGGAGTCAGGATATAATATTAATATTAGTTCTTAGGCTTCTCTAATATTTTCTTTTTAGAAAGCAAAATTTAACCAAGGAAAACTTTGTCTTATTCCAAGAAATTGGTTTCAGTGCAGGCTCTAGTTTATTCATTTATGTTAGAAGATTAATGTTAATAATGTTCTCTCCACTGTGGGTTCAAGATTATCAAAGCATCAGATTTAACAAACTTGAAATTACACAGTCATAATTTCTCTCAAAGTGACTTTCAATCAAATTTTTAAAAAGGACTTTCAACACCAAGGCAAATATTTTGTAAAATGGGTCAAAGATTGTTGCGTTAGAATGCCTGGGAAAGTAGAAGACGTGTAAGATTTGAAATTGCTTTTAGACATACCTGCTTGTCAGATGGGCCATAGCCATTTGAGAGAGTTCCAGAAATATCAGCTATATATATATATTATCATACAAAACATATTTACTCAAAGATCATATTAAACCACATAGTTTCAAGACAAAAGAAAATGTTTGATGGAATGTGGTGAGTACAACATTGGAAAATACCACAAATGATAGTTATTTTTCCCAATATTAGGAGACATAGGATTCAATACATACATGTAGCTCTTATTGCAAAATTAGTAGTTATAAATTAATGATGAGTTTCATCTTTTATTTTTGTTTGATATAGTAATTATGAAATTTTTCAAATGTGTGCTTGGTTTTTAAAATGACAGTTTTTGTTCTTTTTAGTTAGTGTACAATCAAGTAACTATTAGTAGCTGAATTATAGTCATTTATTAACTGACCCACAAGAATTGATAGCTTTTCAACAAACTACTGCAATATAAAAGCTTTTAGATAATGTCCAAAGTAATTTTCTCCTGAATTATGTCTAGCATTACATCAAATTATTTGTATATTTTCTTCCTTATAGATAATGGAATTGTGCTGAAAGTAATCACAATTTACAATCAAGAAACAGAATCAATGGAAGAAGTAATTCTAGAAGAACTTCAGATATTCAAGGTATTTTAAATTTAAAAAAATCCAGATGTGTTATAGACAATTACAAGTGCTGTGTAAACAAGAAAAGATATTATGTCAATTTCTTTTTCAACAGATGAATTATAGATTCAGAGCAAATTGAAGTGAGAAATTTAAAATGTTGATGCTCCTATTTGATCATTATAGACCTTTCAGAATAAAAGACATTTATATTTAGCATGAAAAAAAATTTAAAATATGTGCCAGGCATGGTGGCTTGCACCTGTAATCCCAGCACTTTGGGAAGCCAAGGTGGGTAGATTGCCTGAGTTCAGGAGTTCAAGACCAGCCTGAGCCAGAGTGAAACCCTGTCTCTATTAAAAATAGAAAAACTAGGTGGGTATTGTGGGGTACACCTGAATAGTCTCCAGCTACTCGGGAGGCTGAGGCAAGAGGATAGCTTGAACACAAGAGTTTGAGGTTGCTGTGAACCAGGATACCATGGCACTCTACCTAGGGCTAGACAGGGAAAGTCTGTATCAAAAAAAATGAATAATTTTAATGTACTGTTCATGACTACAGAGTTAACACTTAAGCCACATGTGAATTTCAGAATTATTGCAAAGTCATATGGTGTACAAATGCCCTATTAACACTGAAAAAATACATTCTTATATTGTAAATATTGTGGCATGATAAACACACAACTTGTTGTTGTCATGTATTAGTTACACAAACATTTAACTGAAAAAAAAATAGAAAATGATAATGGAAAGATTAGACAAATTATATATGCAAGTGCATGTATATATATATATATATATATATATATATATATATATATATATTTATAGACATCCAGTCACGTTGCATTATTCACAGCAACTTTCGTGTCTACAGTCACGGTGAACACTGTATTAGCGAATACTAAATATTGGTCCTGGGGGGAAATACAGAGTCAGGTTACTGTTAATTTCTGGTTATAACATTTTTGTCAACTGATCAATCCATAACCTTGTTTTGTGTGTACCTGTGTTTAAAGGCATCTTATTTAGTATGTATTGATTAGCATTGAACTCAAAGCCAACAGCATATAACTCATGCCTAAATGAAACTTATCTAAGAGAGGAATTCCTGCATTAAAGCACATCACAGCCTTTGAGTTTAGGCACACCAAATAGCAATTCCACACTACACTTGAGGGCCATTTAACAAAAACAAAACACCAACCAAAGCACAGAAATAAGAAAAGTATGACAGTCATTAGTCCATGAAAATGTCCCAGGTCTACTCTGTGATAGCTGAAGCAAGGCAGGAAGTCTTGTTGCATCTCAGCTGGAAATGTTGGCATCTTGTGACTCAATTTTTTTGCCATTCTTTGCAAATATATGTCCTTCAATAAAAAAAACAAAAAAATTGTTGATATTTGGGTTAAAAATTAATTTTAGCAAGCAGACAAATTCCTAATACAGAACCTACAAATAACAAGGATTAGCTATATATGTGTGTAATGGGTATATGTGAAAATATGTTATGAAAAGTAGTGCATTTGTTGTTGTCTGTGCTGGAGATCAGATTCTCCAGAGCCACACACCAAGGCTAACCACCCTCCTATATGCTGGAGCTGGCATTCTCTTTTGTTTATTTTGCACATTAGACATTTATGTACCATACCATTTCATGTTAGGGACTTCAGGTCTTATTAACAGTGCCTACCATGTTTTGTTCATATAAACCCTTACACATTGTTACCTCAATAAATAAATGAAGGTATGCATCATAAAGATTCTGTAGTTTAAAATTTTTTAAGCCCACTGAGCTAGAGGATCAACTATTCTTTGAAAAAATAATTCTGTTATAGATAATCATCTCCAGGACGGAGTGTACCCGCCTCATCTTGCATGTGAAATTCTCCACTTGCCGAATTGATCTGAGTTTGTTGAGCTCCTAATAGACACTCTAGTGTTAACCATCACTAAAATATCACAGGCACTCTCACAGCTATGGAATGTTATTCTTTCTTTGCTGTAATTGTAAAAAAATTGGGTGATTAAATTTGTTCAAAGAATCCTAGGTTCCCAGTGATTCACCATGATCACTGGAACAGAAAAACATTTTGTATAAGCCTAGGTTAAAAATAATTATAGATCACCTGGTTTATTAACAATACGCACCCCAAAATACAATATTCTCATTTGTATGGTTCAGTTACTTTATAAAAAGGAACATTATTACTTTATTAGTTTAAAGATATTTGAGTTTCCAAAACATGGGTAATATTCAAATGCAAATACAAAAGTTACACTCCTGAGACAAACAGCACGTTGGTTATGTTACCCATTGATTTTTCATGTACATATCTGTTACACTCCATTAGAAAAACAAAGATATATTTTAATATAATTGCATTTGCTATTTGTTTACTATAATGGAAGTCATAGGCTATTTACCACGGGACCAGTCACATATCTAAATTGTTTGCAGGGATTTGCAGTCACATTAAGGTAGATATTTTTTCATTGAAAAGGAATTATTTTTTAATTTCAGGATCCAGTTCCTATTATTTCTATGGAGATTTCTTCAAAGAGAGTAAGTTGTGTGTGCATGTACATGTGCTCTGTAGGTGAGTTAAGGTGAAAAGATATAAGAACATTACTAAATGTACATATATATATATATATATATATATATAAACAAGTTACAGTTTTATTTTATTATCTTATTGTAGGAAGAACACTTAGGATTTTGTTAAGCGGGTAGGTCTCGTGTTAAATGTGCCATGTTACTGCTGACTACAGGGCAGTGTTGAACCAATCTCTAGAGTTCAGAGTTTATTCATCTTGTTTAACTTTATGCTTATTAATTGATCCTAACACAATTATATAGTGATTTATATTTAATAGATGTATCCATTTTCTTCATCTATAGACAGGTAAGCATAGCTTTATTCCCACTATCATGATAGCACATTATCCCTAATTACTTTTCATAAATTTTTATAATAAAATCATGAAAGGAATGATAATCCAGGAGTATACAGTGAAATGTTACTCTTTCACTTTACTGAAATCAATTTTGGGTATAAACTTCTTGGGAAACAGTTGTTTCCTGTATTGCCTCGAATTTAGATATGTACAACCTTTCATATTTAAGCAAATGAGAACTTATATTAAATATTCTGCTTGTCTTTTGCATTTAACATATATGTATTTTAGTTTATTCCACATCATTGTATAGATATCCACAATCTTTTGAACATTTCCATATTTAAAAGACCATTTACTTATCCAGTCTCTTATTTGACTTTCCTAAAAATCTTTGGAGGAATTCTTAAATAATTATGTTTTGGAATGTAAAAACTAAATAAAATAAAATAAAATCTTTGGAGGAAGACATGCCTTATTTGATAACGCTAGGTAATGAATAACACTTGGCAACTAAAATAATATGAGTCTTACTATTTGCTTGAGGTGGTTGTGTATCAATGAAAATCTGGGTGTAATGGCTCAGCGGATGTTCTGTCCATTTCTTCTGATTTCTGTAGCAGCAGCTGTATGTTGGATCTGCTTCGGCCGTGGCTCAGGTCAGATTCCATCACTGTGACATGTATGGCAGTGCGTGTGCTGACTGCTGCCTAGCTCGAGACCCTTACTGTGCCTGGGATGGCATATCCTGCTCCCGGTATTACCCAACAGGCACACACGCAAAAAGGTGAGACGTGGTACCCAGAGGAATATTTATATTGTTTTTAAAAAAAAATCCTACTGCTTTTTGTGGTCTTTTTAAAAAACCTATCCCACAAAGAATATTTGTGCTATTTTTATTTAATATTATGAACAAAAGATGACTGTAAGTATTGAAAGCTTGAGTTGTTCCTGAAACTACCTTCCTTCATTATTATAGGGAAAGGCTGGAGCTGAACACGCTATTGGGCTTTTATTTTTCCACCCAGGTTTGAATCAACTTTTCTCGCCTTTGAAACTTTTGCTGCAAGCCATGAAACAAGTTTGGATAAATTTAAAATGTGGAAATGGCAAGCTACCACACATAAGGGATTCCAAGACTTAAAAAGAAAATAAATAAGTTCTAACATACATCCTGTGGTTGCCCCACGTCCTCTCTACCAGCTGGTCTTCATTTATTTCATTTTGAAAGTGAATATTTTAACTCCTAGGCAAATGCGTGACCTGTATAATTAATGAAATGTGTGATTTAATTCAACACAAATGAAAAGTACTTAAAAACCTCCAGATTCCAATGTGTGCATTTCTGTAGGGTCATTGCCATTTCTTAGAGAAGGTTATTCCCAATGCTCTTTAAACAGATTTTAAGGTACAGAAAGTATTTTGAAGAATAAGGATTCTTCATTCAAGACATATGACGTTGTACTTTAGGAAAATATACTAGGAAAAATATTTTTGCTTCTATACAAAAGTATTTTTTCTTCTTGTAATAAAACTACCATAGACCAAATAAAGCGAAATAGAGAACTATATAATATTTCCCTACTGAAAAGACATTTGTATTAATTTCCATTATTCTTACTACATCACTTCAGGTTATTTTTCTTTAAACCTTTCTCAGAATCTAATTTAACCCAATTGAGTATAGTTCTTATTTTTATAGGTTCACATTTATAGTAGAATTTCATTTAAAACTTCGCTATTTTAAAACTCTTGGTAATTTGACCTAAATTTGAGCTAAATTAACATTCCAGTGAGTATGTCAAGAAAAGGTACAAGAAGTAAATAGTGAAAAGATTTGTTGATGTGACAGTTCTGAACTAAATTTACCAACGGTGTCTAAGAATTGAGCAAATTAATTGATTTGCTTATTGATATTTGGAAAAAATTTTGAAGAATATAGTCATGTTATTTTAAAATATTGACTATTGATTTATTTGCCAACAAAACCAATTACTATACCATGGGCAAGGTGTATGAAAAACAATCATAACCTACCTACAAGAAATCAGAAGTTAGAGTGAAGAATAGAATTGTAAATCTAGTAGTAGTTTATTATTGAGCACGCACTACGTATAAGGTACTAGATGAAGTGCAATGCACACAATACTTTAATTCTCAAAATAACCCAACCCTAAGCTCATTCTCAAAGGTAGAGATACAAGAGATTCTAGTTCAGAGGAATTGATTATCTGGACAAAGGCATAGAACACTTAGGAAAAACAATGCAGTTCCATGGGTCAGAAGCGAAGTTATCACGATATGAAGATGGAAATTTTACCTGTAGTAACAATTTTGTTGTCATTGGTAATAAAAATGTTGATAAGCTTTGCACGAAAGGCTCATCAATACCTAAGTTTATTAGGCATACAGTAGTGATGAATTTTAACCAAGCAGTCTCCGTAGTTAAATCTCTTCTGGTATATGGTATGTCTTTTTAAAGTGTGCAACCATGAACTTGATAATGTCCTTAGAAGAGGTGGAGTTAGAGAGTTACTTAGGAGAAGTTAAGTGAATAGACAGAAGAGTAGATAGGAGGATGTGGAGACAGAAAGCGAGCTCAGTTCAGTGACATGTAATGGAGATCTTTCAGTGGTGTCGAATTCTTTTGAACCATCACTCATTCCTGGAGAACTTTTTGGATAACTTCCAGCACATGAAAGGAAAGTAGCTGCTTTCATAACAGATCACTTTTGCCTCAGACCTGAAGAGAAGTTGAAATTGAAAACTGGTCATTAAAACAAATACTTTTCTGCTCACAGGGTGAAAATGAGTCAACAAGGGAAAAACATTAATTCATAATCCAAACCACTTGTGTAAAATGGTCATCCAAAATACACTATAATATATAAAGCTATATGCTTTCTGCTCCCTTGCTTTTATATTTTCTCTATTTCCAGTGTTCTCTTAAAAAGTTTCTAAGAGACTAGAGACGGGAAAAATATGCAACTTGGAGAATGAAAGGCAACTTTGCTCAACCTTTCTCAAACTCCTGATCCTAACATACGCCTTTTTTTTTTTTTTTTTTTGGAAGATACTGCTCCAGAATGTGATAGTTTTCTTTTTAAATGCATGTTTCCAATAACTTTCAACAATTTTGCACTCAACTTATTCACATTGCGTATCTAGAATAGCTTGATTTGGGGGCCTCTTTATTCTCACATCGGTTATATAATAATCTTGATATAACATCATCTCTGCAAAGTAGAAATCATTTCTCATTTCACTGATTTTTCCCTGTGATTCATTAATGCTCTGCAGACTTTTGATTCTCAGTACTGAAGCAATACTCAGCAAAGCGAGGAATTAGCAGCAGTTTAATTCTCATCTAGATCTGCTATATTTATATCATAAAATATCAAAGCGCGATTTCTGCTTTTGCTTGCTACTTTATAAGCTGCTTAAGATCTAGTTTAATAGAATGATCCAGGTGGCAATTTTAATATTAACTTTATAAAATACCTTTAAAAAGGCATCTTAGGAAAGATTTTCTGATCAGAAATCTCACATTAAATAAAGGGAAAAACTAAAAGTTATTTTTGTACACAGATCATAATCCTAAAAATTGGAAGTTCATCTTCTTAGCTTTAAATGTCTATTAAGTTGTTTATTAAGACCTTAAATCTGATGTGTAAAGCACCTCATCTCTTAAGATAACATTACATTATCATTATTTAGAGATAATAAGGAGACCCTAGAATGAGAAAAAAAAAAAAAAGAGTGGAATCAATTTTAGGTGTAATTCAGCCAATTTTACAAAGGAGATACAAGGAGCCAGGAAAGGGAAGAAATAGCATCAGATCACACAGAAAAGTTAGTGGTGGCATTAGGACTTGAATCTGGTGCACTTTTCCAAATTTTATCATTGCATATGGTTAAAGCATCTCATTGTCACTTTGGAAGTTTCATCACCGTCTAGGGAAAAAACTTCTGCTTCGCCTTCTGTTTTCCTTCAATCTTGAAGAAATGCCATGATTTTAAAAAGTGGTATTTTCCACCTTTACATAATACTTCTATTTTTATCTCTAAAGTACGTATGCTAGAGATCTTGATTTTAGAATTCTAGTACTAATAATGGCAATTCCCAATAGTTACTTTCTCAGAAAGTTTAAAAATTTTAAACATGATATATTCTAATAGATATAGAATATTGTATTTTTAGTTATATATCTAAATAATCAGTTAAATACAAAAATATACTTTAAATGTTCCTATTATAATAGCCGGATTAAAAGGTAAAAAACAAGTGTTTGAGTCTCACTAGGTGCACAGCATCCTGTTAAACTTGTATAATACATGTTCACATTGAACAGTCATACTTCCTAAATGTTGTATCTAAAGATTAAGCTGAGTGTACTATAACAGTTTATCTATTAGCAATTACATTGCTAACCTTATGTTTTCTCATATGTACTTTATTCTATATAGGAGTTTTATACTGAATTAATTTATATGCAATATTCTACCTCAAATTCCATTGTCTTTATCTCTTACCACCCAAGACATTCATTTCAGGCCAGAAGACTTTCTCATCAACTAAATTTTAGACCAAATGTGAAGAGAAATTCAATTGTCCCTTGGAGATCTAGAATTCAAAATTATGTAAACATTTAAAGAACAGTGTTATAAAGAACTATTAAAGAACATTCAATAGAAATTTTAAACTATGAAATGTAAATTTTTATTTTTATCTTTGTTTCCTTTAACTGATCAATTTTTTCAGGAGCAGAATACTATTTGAATCCTTAAAGCAGTTGGCTGTACATAAAGTCTGGGGAACTGAAATCCGAACATCTTCTAAATGCATTTCCTTTCTTTCAGGCGTTTTCGCAGACAAGATGTTCGGCATGGGAATGCCGCTCAGCAGTGTTTGGGACAGCAGTTCACTGGTAATCCATAAAAGATCAATTATTGTGGGTTACTTAGCATGTACACCAGTAAAATTAGTGCTTCTTAGAGGGTCCTTTTTGCTGTGGTTTATGTGTACTAGAATGATGTAACTAAAAGTATTTTTTTCCATGCAGTTCAAATTCTGTACATTTGACATGCAATTTTTACCTAATTAGTTTTATATACCACCATCCAAGCTTTAATATTAGATGTCAAAACAAAGGAAATCTAGAACAAGAATGCTGCATATTTAGCTGATCAAAAGCATTTCATAATAAACAAATTGAAAAAAAAAAAAAAACACAAAAAAATTCTGCACATGTAGGTAGTTAATGCCATAAAGAGTTGTAGGATTTCTTTTTATCTCATAGCTAGGGATGTCTTCACCATGTTACATACCTTAGTGATTTGTTTCAAGGGATGTAACTTGCATTTCACCACCTACTAAGCTTTGGAATAAAATAAAATGAAGTTGGATAAGCTTTATGCTGGGAGTGGTGATGTAGGTTGAATGCTAGGTGGTCTGATGACTAACGAATACAGAAAATTTCAGATTTAGGCAAGTATAAGAAATTTGAGACAGAAAAACCCTCTGATTTTCACACGGTAATGGTGGTGGGTAAACAGCCTGTGTTTAGGGTCAGTGGGTTCATCAGTAAATAACAGGAGGACACAATAATTGAGAGACCAGTGCAGTTATACACAGATCCAGAAATGGTGATGTAACATCAGTCCATGAGGCCCCAGGCTGACTCAGGACTTAGTCCAGGACTTAGTGCAGGACTCAAACATCAGGGAATATTGGCAAGAAAAGGCAGGACCTGAGTCTTAGAGAACGTTAGAGTTCAGTTTTGAAGGTGATAAGGATTCAAGCATAGGGGAAAATAATCCTGGGATTCCAGTTACTAAATTTGTCTTGGTTAAAACAAAATGAATAATTCCATTTGCTTTTATTCCCCACTGCAGCTAAGTATGCTTGCCTGTATGCAAATTTAAGTTCAAGTCCAGCGAGAGACTCTCTAGTCCAAGACATAGAATATAATTAAGAGGCTCGATTGCACAAAGTTATAGTGTCATACTCTTAACTACAGAAGTTCAACACCTGGATGGGTGCAAGGCTTTGTCAAAATATCATTCACCCTGGTGTTTATGTAATGCCCTTTCACCTAGATTTTTGATTTCTGCTTTTGTTTGTAATTGTTAATTTGGTCCTTGCCTTGATTGAATATTTGGTGCTCACCTTCTCTTCCCTGCTTACCGAGAAGTGATGCCATTGAGTTTCCATGACTTTAACATTGATGTTTCCTTCTGTCCTCTCTTGTCCTTTGGAACCAAATTCACACCCGAGAGCCCACTTGCACTTTTAAATGTCTAGATTTTGGTATGTCACTGTCTAAATGCCTTTCTGAATACAAATCAGAAAAATGTAATGAGTTTCTTCAGGGAACTAAATATTGTAATAGATTATTTGCCAGGAAAATCAAAGTCACACAGCTGATGTTAACATTCCTATTGTAGGGAATGCTTTGGATAAGACTGAAGAGCGGCTGGCTTATGGCATAGAGGGCAACAGCACTTTGCTGGAATGCACCCCACGATCTTTACAAGCAAAAGTCATCTGGTTTGTACAGAAAGGTCGTGAAACAAGAAAAGAGGAGGTAATTCATAGTTGTGTATTCACACCATCATGTCTTGTAATAGTGTGTGATTGTTACAGAGATAATACATGTTATTTTAAGCACCCAAATAAATTATCTTATTTAAAATGTCAATTTTACAATTTATAGACATATAAAATGTATATGTGTAAGTATTTAAATTATCTACATATATTTATGTCCATAGAAAAATAAAAATTTTATCTCTATAAATCAATAATTTGGATCCTGGAAATTGAATTTTTTATGGAGGTAGTTATAGTATTATGAGTCTCACATGATACTGTCAAAATGATAGTCTTAAGTTGTATAAACCAAGACATTATTATAAAGAAATAATAATTACCTTTAATACATATATCTGGGATATATAGATAATATAATTAACATAACAAAAGCCACTGCAACTTTAAACAGGTTGCAGGATAAGTCTTAAATCACATGCAACACATCAATACAAAGGTTCTTGCCCACTGGAAACACAGGAAATGCACCAGCTTTCATCTTTTTAAGCAAATTTAGTGAAGATTATGAGCCTGTAATCACCTTAATGATGGTGGAAGCATAACTTGGCTACTTTTAGAGATGGGTCGATATGCAGCTTTCACGCACATGTATGGAATATCCCAGAGAAAGTAACTGGGTAGAGGAATGCAAGGCAAGGAGCTGGATGGAGATAGGGACCAGGCCTGGGAAAGCAGGGCATTGTCGCTTAAGTGGGCTTTGAACTCATTTTTCACAAAAGGGTTGTTATCAAGTAGAAAAATAATGGATGTATCAGAGGGAGCTAGACCGTAGAGAATATTGGAGAAATGGTTGGTGGTAATAAGAAAGTTGCAAGTAGAGGGAGGAAAATAAATTTTAAGGATCTGCCTTAAGTCACAAGGGCGAGCTAGGGTGTGCATACTGGATAGAGAGAGAGTCAGTGGCAGTCTTCAACTTATTTTGGCACTGAAAACTAAACATTTGTCCCTGGAACTCAAGATTACTACTTTCAAATGTGGAGCACTTTGAATGTTGATGCCTTTTTTCCTAGCCTGTGGTAGAAAACTAAAAACTCAACATGGTTTTGGCCCCAATTCAAACAGTATATTCTGGGATATTAATAAATTTGCATAATAAATTCTGAGTTATTGGGATATTGAGAAAGACACTTTAACTTAAAGGCTATTAGAAAGATAGAAATTCAATCAGTAGGAAAGCTCTCCCAAGATTTCATGACATTGTAAGGATAAACCCTGTCCAAAAATTTGTTTAGTATATTGTACTGAATTACATTGTTGATTTAGTATTGAAGTATTTTCATTTCTTTGAGGTGAAAGGGCCTTTAAAATTCCACCATAATTCGCTTGGCAAGGGAGGACCTGGGAATATTTCCATAGTTTTTCCAAGTTGAATGGCTTCAGAAGACAGAAGTGATTCTTTTATCAGAGATTTCCTTCACTTTGTGTCCTGTTTCTAATTTGGAACTCTCCATAATCTGCTTCATTTGGAAATCTTTACCAAATAACTTGGACATGCTACATCTATCAATGTTCAATTATAAGGTTCTTTTTCATAATTGTGATATAATCCACTTCTCTCCCATAAGTTTTAGTTTTTAATTTCAACTACATTCAAATTACCATAACTAATATATTTACTTATATTTGAAATTTAAAATTTACTCTGTGCATTAAAATTATATCATAATTGGATATACATAGTTCTCATAGGCATAGTGATAGATTGTTTTACTTACAATCTAAAATAAGGCAATACTCAAAATTGCTGACTTCGTTAAAGGCTGATGTATGCGCAAAGCAAAATGATTTTGGATGCGAGTCCTGAATTTTAAAGACCTTTTTTGCATTCATTGCCATTTATATGTCTTATTTACCATGAAACATAATCACTTTATTACCAGACTTAGACCATTGTAAAAGATGTTTAAGTAGTCCAATTCTTTTGAGGATGCTTTATAGAATATCTTTGATGACAGCTGTCTAGGCTTATCACTGTTACAAATCACAAGAATTCATTGATTTATCAACTCACGGAGTATATGCATCTTTTGCTGAATTGAAATGTGATTCTGGAAGATCTGCTCATTCATATCCAAACTTAGCCCTCTAGAGATATCCAGAATGACATTCATGTGGCTAAAATTTTTCCTTTAATTAATCCTTAGAAACTCAGGATTACAGTAATTCTCAAATGTACATTTTATATTCTCCTGCTTCTTTAAATATAACAAATGGAATATCTATATATTTTAATTTGACAAATATTTATGGAAAGCCTGTTTTTCTAGGTATCTCATAAGAACACTTTTCCTTGGCTAAGTCTGAAGGTACAACTCGTTGCTATGAATGCATTCAATATAAATTCAATAAATTATATTTATAGCATTGAATGTAGCTGTATTTAATAAGTCACTGTGATATACTAAGAATTAGAATGTAATAGAACAGAATTGATAGGTAAATACTTATTACAGACAGGATCTTGGCAGGCACCTTCTCTTGTTAGGCCTATACCTCACACCTGCATGTGTGATTAGCCTCCCTGTGCACATGCAGAAAACTCAGCTGTAACACTGACACAGGGTCAGTGACAGACCGAAGGTTTCATCTGAGATATTTCTGAATCTAAAGCTGTGCTGTTTTCATTGTTCAGGTACTAAGGACTATTTTATGTCTATTTTATAAAACATACCAAGTTATTCTAAAAATTTTGTTTTATAACTGAGACATGTTTAATAATTCTCCTGGTTACTACTCACAGCTAGTATCAGATTCAGATCCATGTAATTTGTACTAAACCATAAACTGTTCTCAAATCAGAATTCTAAATACATTTCAAGTGCTTTGAAATGTGGAACAAACCAAAAACTTCATAGAGAAAGTTTTGGAACTTAATTTCTGAAAAATGCTCTTAATGTCAGATTGATCCTTACATAAATTTCTTTGTCAGGACTGAGTGGAGAATGCTTCTGTGTCTTGATGAAAAAGGCACTACTCCTCGTGTTTAGATGTCTGAGAACATGTCCATATTTTGATCTATTCCTTCTTGAAGCACCGATGCCATGAACTATTATTAAATATCGTATACCTCAATATATATTCATTCTCAGATTGCCTTTTTAAGCTTCTACTCTCCTTATTAGATGACTTCCATATCATAATAAGAGGGCTGTACCATTTGAGCCTATGTAGATGTAAACTCAGAATACTCTACCTCATTTTTTTTTTTTTTAACTAAAAGAATGTTTTATTCCTTTATTTGGTCCTGTAGTGATGACAAATAACAAACACAAAATTACAATACATATGTTTCTTAAAAGTTCTGTTGAATGCAAAGGAAAAGAAAATGGCCCCACCCAAGAGGTTGAGTAGGCAGGTGGCATGATAAACAATGAAGAAAAGATTTATGGCAGAGATGATATTTGTGCTATTCTAGGTGTTTATATATAATCATTACTGAAAACTTACAATATTTCTGAAATAATTCGTATATTACGTACAATATGTGCCTGGAACAAAGTGTACAACCAGTTAGTGCCTCTAAAGTGGCATGGCTTAAATAAGTAGAAGCAGTGAAACCCAGATGGTGTAGTATGATAGAACTCAGTGAAAAAATCTGATAAAAATAAAATAAACAGTATTCTTTGAACAATGCCAAAAATAAGTACACAGTCTCTAGGGAGACTATGTTAAGGGGAATGGCTAAGGTAGGAGCCATTTAATAATAAAGTGACAAATAGGGCTGTGTTGAATTGGAAACAGCCAGTTTACTATACTTTACCAAAAGGTTTGGAGGAAAAGGAAGACAGCAGTTTTGTTTTATTTTTAGTAAAAGGGGGACTTAACATTTATAGGCTGAAGGGAAGTAGCCATAAAGAAAATGTGTAGTTAACTGGGGAAATAAAGTGAACATATGTGGGAGAGAAGAAAATCATGGACAAAAATTAAGGCGTTATAAGAGAGTGTCCCAGCGTTTTCTGAATGGAGAGGAAATGGTTTATGTGGGCAAGGTGACTTTTAGCGAAAGAATCAAAGTTCGCCTCTTCCAAAGGCTTCTGTTTGTATTTAAATTCACTGGCCGTACATATTTCTACATGTAGATTTAATTTGAAATACCAGCCCAAATGAATGTGTGCACATTTTATGTGATAACAGATGATGAAACTGTTAGAATTAACAACTAAAACACCACTACTATAGTTTATGAAGTCTCAATTTCTGTGAATCCATGTATTTTTAATTTACAAATCTCCAAAATAATTGCAAAAATTTAATCCTGAATAACATCCTTAAGAAGTTCATTCTTGTTAAGACACTTGATTGCACAGTTGAAGTATTTCTTACACATTTAAGAGTTAGAGAAATGCATAAACACTGCATTTTAAAACTACAAATGAGGAAAATTTAAATGTACATTTGTTTAGATTCAAGTGTTTTAGTTCGTTGTATGTCGTTTTCAGTTCTCGTGATGAAAACCATAGTTTCTTCTAACTATTTGTAAGATTACCAAATAATTCCTTGCTTTAATATACATTTTAAGTGTTCTGAGTTTGGAATATGTTATTTTTAACTTGAAAGTAGATTCTCCTGAACCTGACGGAACATTTTAAAAAGTTAAACTACATCCTTGGGGACCAAATATGGCCCTTTGCCTTTTAAATAAAATTTCATTTGAAAACTGCTACAACCTTTTGTTTCCATAGTGTCTGTGGCTGTTTTCATGCTACAATTACAAAATTGAGTTGCAAGACGGAGAAATCATAGGACTTGCAAAGCCAAAATTATGCACTATATAACTTTTTACTAGAAGTTTGACCCCCGATATACTATAAATTGATAGTGATCAAAACAGTATGGTACTGGCACAAAAACAGAGAAGCAGATGTCTGGAACAGAATAGAGAACCAAGAGATGGATCCAGCTACTTACCATTATTAGATCTTTGACAAGCCAATTAAAAACATTCAGTGGGGAAAAGATCCCCTATTTAACAAATGGTGCTGGGTGAACTGGCTGGCAACCTGCAGAAGACTGAAACTGGACCCACACCTTTCACCATTAACTAAGATAGACTCTCACTGGATTAAAGATTTAAACTTAAGACATGAAACTATAAAAATACT
>CAUYPK010099123.1:0-37732 GCA_963574355.1 Loris lydekkerianus
AAAGGAGAAGTTTTAAATTATTCCTTCATGCTAAGAAAATTGGCCGGGCTTATGCCTTTTTGTATTCAAGAGAATTAACCCTTATCCCCCAAAATAGCTACTTTCTAGTAAATAATAAATGTGTTTGATGCTTACATATTAAAAAAAAAAAAAAAAAAAAAAAAAGAAAAAAATAAGAGCTTTCTGCAAGTGGAAGGTGAGACGTCAGGATCGAAGGTTCCACAGTTAGCACAAATATACTCTTTCCCATAACTACTCTGAAAAATTCTCTTCTGCCTTCTCATCAGATGCAATACATTCTAAAGTGTTGGTATTTTGCCTTTTTGAAAGTGAATCCCCTAAACACCTAATAAGAAAGGACATAATCTGAATATAAAATAATATTTCTTTTGTTTTATTGTTTTGTGCTTTTTAATTAGGTCACATTGTTTGTGTTTCTGATATGAAGTTCAACTTGTAGTTGAGCCCTTCCTCCTGGGGTGTGCTGTGTATCCTTACATGGTACATATTCGGTGAGAGTTTACCAATCTTCCTCCGTCTTTCCCTTTCCTTTCTCCTTCCCTCCCTCTTCTTCCCATTTGAATATATTTGTCTTTTCTATCATATGGGCATGTAGTTGTTTTTCTCTTAGTTTCGTGTTAGCATTGAGTACATTGGATATTTGCTTTTTCATTCTTGTGATACTTAACTAGGAAGTAGCAGGGGTCCTCAAACTTTTTAAACAGGGGACCAGTTCACTGTCCCTCAGACCATTGGAGGGCTGGACTATAGTTTAAAAAAAAAACATGAACAAATTTCTATGTACACTGCACATATCTTATTTTGAAGTAAAAAAAGAAAAAGGGAATAAATACAATCACATTGCCGCATGTGGCCTATGGGTCGTAGTTTGAGGACCCCTGACACCAGGTAAATACAAAAATGTGAAGTCTCCATCTTCTTATGGCTGAACAATATTTTATATATATATATATATATATATATATATATATATATATATATCTGTGTGTGTGTGTATATATATATATATAAAACAGTTTATTAATCCACTCATGGGTTGATGGACACTTAGGTTGATTCCACATCTTGGTGATTATGAATTTAACTGCGGTAAATACTTGTGCAAATGTTCTTGTGATTAAATGATTTTTTTTTTTTTTTTTTTGCTTCTGAGTAGTTACCTAGCAATGGGACTGCAGGATCAAATGGAAGGTTTCCTTTTAGTCCTTTGAGAATTATCTATCATTCTTTCCATATAGGCTGTATTAGTTTGCAATTCCACCAGCAGAGTAAAAGTGTCCCCCTCTCTCCACATCCATGCCAGCATTTGCAGCTTTGAGATTTTTGTGATGTGGACTATTCTCACTGGGGTTAGGTGACATCTCAGAGTGGTTTTGATTTGAATTTCTCTAATGATTAAGGATGATGAGGGATTTTTTCATGTGTTTCTTGGCCATTTGTCTGTCTTCTTCAGAGAAGTTTCTGTCAAGTCTCTTGTCCACTTGTAAATGGGATTGTTTGCTCTTTTTGCTGATTAATTAGAGTTGTCTATAGATTCTAGTTAGCAGTTCTTTGTCAGATTCACAGCATGCAAATATCTTCTCCCATTCTAATGGTTGTCTGTCTGTTTTAGTTGTATCCTTAGCTTCACAAACATTTTTTAGCTGTTTAATTATTTTTAATTCTCTATAGTTTTCATCTTTTATTTTTACTTATCTATTCCATTCTGTTAACAGCTAAATTAAGGGAAAAGGTGAAATAAAAACATAGCTTCAAATTAAATTCATTTTTAGTGATAGATACTGACTGGCATCTGGGTGGTGTTTTAGCTCACACAGTTTAGTAAAAAATAAAAACATATATAAAGTGAGCATACTGGCTCTAAATTAAATTAATTTCCCACTTAGTATCATTTTTTAATGGTAATTCATGGTATTTCAAGTTGTATGATTCATAAAACACTACCAGTAATCCTTAAGCTACCAATGATATGGAGGAAGAAAAAGACAGGGAAGAGAATGAGACACCGATTCCTAGGGTGAGGGTCACATCAAAGTTTCTTAATAGGTAATCATTTGGCATTTATGAAATTAATATATTTAAGGAGATGGATATTTATTATCTGCCAGTTTCCTTAAAATTTTCCAGTTGTATAGTGTTTTAAACTTCAGTTGCTGCTGGATGCTGTCCCATTTGGTTTAATTTTTATATAAAACCCTAGGAATAGGCATAGTAACTATGGTACAGATGGTAGACAATCTTATCAGAGAAAGCCATTACTTTGAGATATTAACCTGTTTATTTGGGTGATGTGAATACTGTGTATAGTTTGGAGAACTGATTAGAAGCTTCACCTTCTGGGCTCCTTCTCTCATGCCTCTGGGTGGAAGGGATGTGGTTATAATAATACTGCTCCCAAAATATTCTTTCTTACTAAATTTTCTTAATTCCTACAGTAATTATCATCTTCTTAAGAAACTGTCTAGGAGTATAAAAACTGAGTATGTTATATTTTCTTACTTAGATTCAATAAAATAGATATTTATTATGAATCCATGACATGCGAGGCAGTAAATAACAAGTTGCTCCTGCCTTCAAGAAGCTGTCGATATTGTAGAGGAAATAAAAGATAATATTAAAAAGGATAGAGAAATGTGATCTGGAGAGTAGAAAGTAGAAGGGAATGACTTGCCTCACTCATCAGCTGAGGAATATAGAACCTCCAAGTAAGCAAGGAAAAGAAGTTCTATTAAAAGATAAAGCTTCACAACTGAGTTTAAAAATAGAAAACTATAAACATGGACTATCATGTAGACCAAGTTTGAAGGCTGAGAGGAGAACATGACAAAAATTATGGAAAAGGTAATTCCTGAGACAGTTTAACATGAGCATAGTACTTATCTGAAGCATAGACTATTCTGAGCAGAGAATATCTGAAGGCAAAAAATGGTACGTAAAATCAGAAACTTTGGCCAAGGCATGGGAGTCTTTGAATCTCAGGGTGAGTTTATACTTCAGGAGATTTGGAGAATATTGAGATTTGTTTTTTTTTTTAAATCACAAGTTACATAATCATATCACTTCTTGTATTAAAGAAATACAGTTGCCCAAACATTGTTTTAGGTTAGAGAATGCAAATTCCTCGGATAGCCATGTTAGGTGGCAATTCACATGTATAGTAATTGGCAAAAGTTCTACCTATCCATACCAGACAATGGGAATAGTGATATGAGGACAGATTTGTTACTACTGTGGGGTCCAGTCTAGCACGTTTGAGGACTGACTATACATCAGGATAACAGGTACACAAATGATAACAGGATAACACATACACAAATGATAGATTTTTCTCTGGTTGATTGTAACAATAATATTGCTGCCTTTAAGAGAAAAATAGAATCATAAGGAAATCTGAATTGGAACAGAAAATTATGGATTCCATTTCTAAGGAACCTGAGAGAAGAATTTTACATGTGGAGGTGGTTGGAGAGAATAATTTTAAATGGTACAGGATACACTCAAAATTATCAATTAGTATTTTCCTCGAAATGAGGATGTTTATGTTATACAACTAAAGAATAAACTGGATTCTGAAGTTCAAAGAAAAGCATCATCCAGTTGTATTTCTACAAAGAGAACCTGGCAATGTTAACTGATTCTTTTTTATTGATAGGCCCAAGGTAAATGCATCATTTATCTAATGGGGAATTTATGAGTTTGCTTTTGAAATTTAAAAAAAAGAAAGAAAAAACAAAAACAAACTAATAAACAAAAATTTTCTTACATTCTGCTATTCTCATTTTAGATATATCTAACAATGTATTTTTTAATTTTTTTCTAAATTTGCCAAATGTCCCTTATCTGATATTAGAACATAGCATTGTGATCCATGCCCTCTGACCATCTTATTAGTAAAAAGGCTTTGTAATGAGGCACGTCTGCTGCTAGGAATACCTTCTTCAGCAAGAAGTATGCAGAAAGACATCATGCCGAAGTTCACACCAATTCAAATTGTATTTGAAGTAATCTTTGGGATGGAATTGATTCTGCAACAAAGTTTTGCCACCACTGATCACGTTCAAAAGAAAACAGTATAAGTGATTTTAAAAAGGAATTCCTAAGCTGTTTGGGGGGTGCTGACAACCTGATTGGAATAAAAGTGAGCTGCTCATGGTGACTACTTTGAAGGATCACATATTCCCTGGACATAAAATTTCTAATATTTGGGGGGGAATGTATATTTTGTGATTTTATTATAATAAGTATGCCTGTAAATGCAGGCCTCTCTGCACACACATGCACACCCCTGAAAACATACTGCCTCATTTGATATTTGACAGATGTCATATTTATTTTTTCAAATATTTTAAGAATAGGGAATAAAAAGACATCTTTTTCATACCTATGTGAATTTGCAGGAGCACAAAATCTGCTTTGGATTCATTTATCAAAATACCGTGCTATAAGAGACATTCGATGGATAAAAGACAGCTGGGTATCTCTTTAGTCCTTTGTTTCTCAGACCTTGAGTCACATTCTCAGCTAATATAAGCAAAACTCTCTTCTCTTAAGGTTTCCAGCAATTTAAACTTCAGGCATAAAAAAAGCTTTAAATGAGCTCCATACTGTGAGAGAAAGAAAATAACTAGAAACTATCAGAAAAGTCTCTTAGTTCCATGCCCTTAATACTCAGATGAAGAAAACAAGGAAAACAGGAAAGCTGAAGACAAAATGATTTATCCAGGGATGGCTTACAATTGTAAGCCATGACCCAGAGGTTTCCGAATCCAATTGTTCTCCACTGGTTAACAATAATCATTTAAGGAAATCCTTATGTACACGTTAACAACTATTCACAGACACACATACACTTCTATATAGGATTTGTGTGTATATATGTGAATCTGTCATGTGCTTCTCTCTCTCCCTGTGTATATACATATACACAGAAAGAGAGAGAAAGAATTAGAGGTGCATGTGTGTGCATATATGAGCACATTTAGGTAGACTGATAGAACAGTTTTACTACTACTGAAAATATTCAAAATAAAACACTGTAGGCCTTGCAAGGAATTTCATGTATTCATACAATTCATATAACGTTCTTATAATTCACATGGTGTATATATAATTGATATATGTTAATATAGTTTCACATCTGTGAATATTAAATAATTTTGAGAGAGACATTTTTTGAACTTTCTCTCACATCTTTCTACATTCAAATTTTTTTTTTCCTTAAGCTGAAACATATATAAACATATATTTTTTGGCACATTGTGAATGATTCTGTGAAAATCTTAATGATGAAGCTATAACCTTCCTTTTCATAAGAAAATAATAAAATGTAATCTTTTTGGTTCACCCTTAAATGGTAGAATGCTTTGGTTTTAAATGTCTGCCTTTAACTCACCATATAAATCAGGTTTAAGATTAATGCTAAGAAGTACATAATTATTAGTACACTTATAATTTGTGTGTACACTTGTAATTTGCTTCGTTTTCAAGCACCGTGACTTTCCAGTGATTTGATCGAAGTCTCCATTTTTTAAAAAATCACGGTCATTACTGCCCATTGGTGGAAATGAGCATGCTCTCATTTGTCAGATAAATGAGAATGCAGTCTCTCCCTGAAACAAGGCTTTAGCACAGTAATTATATACTGAATTTTAAGCCACCCAATCTATGATAATTCTGTCACAGTAGCCTGAATGGGCCAACACAGGCTGTTATTGAACCATCTGCATGCAGGTATTCCTGAGTTCCCAACATCTGCCTTACATGCAACTCAGACTTATGAATGGAGGCTATTACAGGTAATAGGTAAATGTTACCTATTCCTACTTTTTATACAAATTCAACTTCAGAACAAGTCTACAGAACCTATCTCATTCATAACACAAACTATTCTTTCCTGCCTTATTTGAATCACTAAAGCTGATGACATGTACAGCTGTTTTGTCAGGGCTCTGGCTTCTTTTCATGTTCACACTTTCTTTTAAAGCACCACCCCCTTGCAAATACCACAGGTGGTACATACAATCGGTAGAAAATTTTAAAATAAATAAATAAAAAGAATACTGACGTTTTGACCCACATTTATAAATTCTGATCTATTCAGTCTAAGACTAATGTATCTTATGTGATGGCTAATTTTATCCATCAACTTGACAGAGCCACAAAATGCCTAGATATCTAGTTGATTGTTATTTCTGGATGCATCTGTAAGTATGTTTTTAAAGGGATTAGTGTAATGGTTAATTTTAGTTGGCAACTTGATTGAATTAAGCCAGACCTAGGTAACTGGAAAAGCACTATTCAGGGGTATGTCTGTGTAGGTAGATATCAATCAGTCACCTGGGGCCCTGGACGAATAAAAAGGCAGAGAAAACGTGAATTTTCCCTTATTTCCTCCTGGAGTTAGAGCACCTTTCTTCCCCTGCTTTTAAACTTAAAATCTCCAAGCTCCTTATTCTTTCAACTCTAAGACTTGCACCAGTACTCTGGCCCCACAAGGTCCTCAGGCTTCTGGCTTTGGACTGAGAATTACACTATCAGTTTTTCCAGTTCTGAAGTTTTCAGCTTGAACTGAGCCACACCACTGGCACCCTGGGACTCCAGCGTGTAGAGAGCCCATCGTGGACCCTCTCTGCCTCCATAAATATGTGAGCCAATTCCCTATTAAATAACTCACAACTATCTATCTATCTGTCTACCCATCCTATTCTTTCTGTCTTTCTAGAGAACCTAAAACAATTAAAATTTAAATTGCTGGATCCAGTAAAGCAGATGGCCTTCTCCAATACGACTGAATATCATGTGATCTGTTGAAGGACTGAATAGAACAAAAAAGTAGAAGTTGTTTTAATTCCCTCTCTGCCTGACTGGTTAAGCTGAGACATCAATCTTAACCTACTCTCAGTGCTCCTGGTTCAAGGCTGTCAACCTCGGTATGGTTTTTGTGCTGTTGAGTCTCTGTTTCTTGAGCCTTTTGAACTATACCACCAGATTTCCAGGGTCTCCAGTTCATAGACAGCAGATCCCAGGATTTCTCAACCTCCATTCTGTATGAGCTAATCTCTTACAGGAGTCTCACTCTATGTATCTATATCTTCAGCTATAATATTGTTGGTTTCTTTGGTAAACCCTGATTAAGGCACCTGAGTAGCGTCAGGTTTAAGAACTAATGCTTAACAGATCATGAGATGATATGGATTCTGATTCCATGGGTCTAAAGAGGGCTTGAGATTTTGCTTTCTTGATATGCATTTCAGTGATGCTGGTCAAAGGGTTGAAGGGTTGAGCTCATGGCTGTGTAATCAGTGGCCCCAGTGATACTAAGCTGGGAAGGGTTGAGATAGAAAAAGATAAGATGTAGAATCTAGAAACCTAGTATTTAGTTATTTATAATTAATCACTAAATGTAATTTACAATTTACAAATTTATACAAAATTTATACAAAATATATACAAAATTTATAATTTTGTCCAAGTCACTTTGAATGTTTTCATTTCTTCATATGCAAAATTAAAAAAATAATATGTATTTCAAAGACCTTTCTGGGGGAATAAAAGAGATAGAAATATGAATATATTATTATTTGTATTACTGATAGTAAGAATAAAAATTATTGTTATACTTGAAAACTACTAAGTATCAGCAGTGTACTAGATACTAGACGAGGCACTTTGCCCACATACAGGCTCTAATTTTATTATTTCCGTTTTGCATAGGAATAATTTGATCACCATCAGTTAAATTACTGATTTAGAATTTAGAATTTTGAACTATTTAGAATTTTACAAATTCATTTCATCATTATTATCTCCTTTTGAAGTCCTGTGGGTCACTTTGATTTAATTGGCAGCCAATTCTTTCTGACTTATAGCCAGCAATCTTTGTTTTCTTCTTTTTTTAGTTTGGTCAACTATTGCTTTTTAAGGGGAAAGTTACCTTTAATCAAAGCTTTAGGAATAAAAGAAGTGACAAAATGTATCCTAGAAAACATTTCTTATAAGAAAAAAAAAAAAATCACGTCTGCTCCTTTTCCGTTTTCTGCCCATGTGTGTTCAGACATGCACACTCTAAGATGGAGCTCCAATTCTTCCTGCTGCTATTAGCCTCACAGCTGCAGCCCTTAAACCACATTTGGTCTTTCCAGAATTGTCCAGAAAAATCACTTAAATTTTTTCTACCACAATGCATGAATTAAACAAACCTTTTTATCTCAAAAAACTATTTAACAGACCCTAATACACACATACAATTCTACCATTCATTTTATATTTACTGGCATTTATTATTAGCTCAATTCTGGTCTTTTTTCTGGTCATCAAGTGAAAGTTTTAATCCATTTATATTTTAAAACATTGTCATTTAAGGGAATAAACTAAGAGTATTTACATATACTCTTTGCAAAAAGGCAAATAAAAAAATTCTGACTTTTGGAATTCTTTGTTCCCCTCTTGCCTGGTTTGCAGGTGTTCCATGGCATTCGAATTCTTGTGGTCTTGGCATTTCTTCAGAGCAGAAAGAATTACTGTTTTGTAGAATCGAAAGTACAAAAATGCATTTAACATTCCTGTTTTATGGAGTTAGTGATAGTAGGGAATTTATGGTTTTTATTTTAGGTGTAAAATTATACTTTAAATTGGTTTGAAAACCTTAACGTAAGAAGCAGCCTCTAATCCTTTAATTCATTACTGCTAATAAATGATGTTCCTAATATTTTATGTATTGGCCTATTCTCCTAATGTTAAAATGATTTCTTTCTTTGTTTAAAACCCCAAACATAAAAAATCATTTTATAAATATGATCATATACCATTTTTATCTGTTTTCTCTACCTATTATCTACACCCATTCTTGCTTTCACACAATATTAAAGCATCAGGAAAATAACA
Organism: Loris lydekkerianus; assembly: GCA_963574355.1. NCBI lineage: Eukaryota > Metazoa > Chordata > Mammalia > Primates > Lorisidae > Loris > Loris lydekkerianus. The sequence goes on from CAUYPK010099123.1 coordinate 8,905, forward strand.
AAAATATGAGAAAGTGAGTATATGTACATATGTGTTTGATAGTAACTTGCCAGTCATAAATATTTCAAGAAGTGACTTGACTTTCTACTTTTTGGCAAGGCATTTAACAACTTGCTAGATGAGAATGGGAATTTCTCGTGGAATTTTTTGTTTTCCGAAGTAAAAAATTTTTCTAAAATGTAGGATGTCTTTATACAACATAAATATGAACAGAATTTTGCACAGAATTTTTACAGAAAGACACACACTCACAGACACATACATACAAAAAGGCAGAAAGAGAGAGAGAAATATCCATGCATTATTCAGGAATTAATCCAATAACAAATGAGTGTCAACGGGAATAAAAAGAAAAAAATGCAACAAATATTGTAGAATAAACTGAAGTGCCAAAGATCAAAATGCAGTTTAACCAGTAATTCTGACAAAGTAATGGGAATTCCATCTTCTTACATATTTTGAGCCTTTTTGAGCATATTGAGAAAATATGATTCTTGAGATTAGGGAAGGAATCATAAGTAGGAAACTAAACTGGAATTATGCCAATCTTTTTTCAGTTAGCACACAAATTTTGATCTTAATGTGAATAAAGAGTTATTTTTTAGAGTGTAAATATATCAAAATTCATATTGTTTCACTTTGGAGGCCTTTGAAGACTGTGTTGCAAATCATATATTTCGAAAAGATACTGAGCTCTGTTTTCAGCAAGCTTTCTATGAAGTCTCAACAGCAAGAAAAACAAACAAACAGCAACAACAAAAAACACCCTGTTGTTGAGAATTTTCACTCTATGAATTTAACCAAGTGTCAACAAGTTCGCCTTCTCAGGCCAAAATCACAGGGTGAAAACCCGTGAGTCAAGAGCACTCAAGTTGTAGAAGGAATGGGGAGAAGGGTTGGCTGTATAGAGATCAGGGTGAAAATAAGCAAGAGAACAGGGTGGTGCCTGTGGCTCAAAGGAGTGGAGCCCTGGCCCCATATACTGGAGGTGGCATGTTCAAACCTGGCCCTGCCAAAAACTGGAAGAAAAAAAAAAAAGCAAGAAAACATGAAAAATACAACATTTCCACCAAGAATTCAGGAATAGTTAATTACAGGGTCCTTCGGGAGGGAGAACAGAATGGATCCATTCTACACATAAATATCTGTGGGCTTCTGAATGAAGACTGTAGAGTGTTGCAGGGAAAATAAAAGCTTTCAATAAAAGAAATGGGATAAAGAAAATGTTAAAACAAAAAAAAAAGATAAAATGATTTTAGTAAATGGCAGTATTTTTGCAGGCAACCCAAATGATGAGATAAAATAGGTATAATTTTTTTTTTTTTTTTTTTTTTGCTTCTTCCTTTCTTCTTGTCCCTTCAAATCTGAGAATACTTGCAAGTTATAACTTACATGTTCCCCTTTTTTAATATTAGTCATCATCATCACTATTATAAATACATTGTCTCTACTGTGTTTTGAGGTATTTTCTGAATCATAACTGACCTATAATAAAATTAATTAAGTATCATGGCATTGCATATTCAAGGTGAGGCTAATATTCTTGGTTTGTTGCAGAAATCTCTACTATAATCTGCAAGCATTTTTAGTCTAGCATATTTTATAGTAGTTAGAGGTATATTGCTCAGGAAAAAGAGACATGGGTCAATTCATCTTAGGGCCTGGCTGCAAAATGAGCCCATTCATGGTATAAGGTGTCTAAACTTTCTTTACATTAGAAGTAGAACTTGGTAAACAAAATGCACTGAATGAATGAAGAAATAGGAGTTGAAATAGGGCAGGGGGCAGGGCATTATTTATAATTTGGCTTCCTGAATGGCCAAATAGGAGTGAAATGAAGAAAAACGTACTGGCATATGGAGAATAAATTCTGGTAATATTTGATTGATATAAAAAGCTTCGCCAAATTGTCAGGCCTTTCAGTATCTATGTATTCGAAAGGATACTGAATTTAAAAACTACAGCAATTTATTTGTGTGTCATATTTCCCACTTGACCCATGTTCTAAAATATGGGCAATTAAAAAAGAGGTGTTTTTTTTTTTTTAACTTTTCGTTTTCCTTCAAATAATTTTCAAGAGCCAGTTTTTAACCAAAACCAGCTGTATCTTCAAGTCCCAATCATTATTATGAAGTCAATTCTAAGAATGCTTTGATTGCTTTAATGTGGTTTAATTTTGAACATTCTAGTAAAACCTTATATAGTACACAAATGGAAAAGCCTAGTCAGTCTTAAAAAAAAAAAAAAAAGACTTCAGAATTTATTTTTGTTTCTTATTCACATCTTTCCTTCATATGGAAGTTCCTGAATTTATTTAGGGCATTTTCCACCAAATAACTTTCTTCAAGGTCCTTGTGTATAGAAGAGAGCCAATCTCATGCTTCATTCAGCAAATGCTTGTTAAAAACACTCCCTTAGGCTTAACTATCTGATAATGGTAAGAGGGTAAAAACATGTATTGCCGTCCCACTTGGAAGGAAAATTAAATAATAAGAAAGTAATGTTATGATCAATCCAAATCTATTATTGATGCATACTCTAGGTCATCATAAGTGTCAGTCAGCCAAAATGTTCATCTTTTTTCTTCTTTATAATGCTAAATACTTGAAGCAGGGGGATAACATGATTTAATGAAAGAACACAAGATGAAAGTTAGATTCTGACTTGAATATGGTTTCTATGTTGTGGGAAAGTTAATTATCAGATTTTCATTTCCTTCCTCTATAAAATGGAAATAAGTCAAACATTTCAGATTTGGGAATTAGAAGGGTGTAAGTGATAACAACATATTACTGTTGTTAAAGGAAATTAAAACAGAGTCCAGGCTTGAAAATGACTGTGAAGACAAAACCAGTTAGGCCTCATAAGTGACCTAAACATTGCTTGATCTGCCAACATAAGCAAAACAACTTAAGCTATGTCTTATAAATGCCTATATTAAAGAAAAATAGAGTTTAAGCTCAACCAATCAGAAGTAGTTGCCAATTTTATACTTTTTTTTTTGGAGACAGAGTCTCACTATATCATCCTCAATAGAGCGCTGTGGCGTCACAGCTCACAGCAACATCAAACACTTGGGCTTATGTGATTCTCTTGCCTCAGCCTCCCAAGTAGCTGGGACTACAGGCATCCACCACAATGTCTGGCTATTTGTTGTTGTTGTTGTTGCAGTTGTCATTGTTGTATGACAGGCCTGGGTTTAAACATGCCAGTCCGGTGTATGTGGCTGGCACCCGAGCTGCTGAGCTACAGGTGACAAGCCCAAATTTATATTTCTATAACTAGGGATTGCCCAATAGAACAGGCCAAATAAGGCAACTGTGTAATTGTAACCAATCAAATACTTTCTTTACTTTACTTCTGTGTCCGTACTGTCAAAGCCTCTCCTTGAGTTTCCTTTGTGGAGCTCCTGAACCACTTCTGGTTTGGAACTGCTCCAATTCATAAATTCCTCTTTACTCAAATAAATTCCTTAAAATTTTATTTGTCTCGGTTTACATTTTAACACTGTTTATTATCCATCTGGCACACAGTGATGAATATCATCTGAAATAAAATAAATATGTACAAAGTAGAATTTCAGAAAAAGGAAGGTGCACTTGTATTTTCAAAAATCAACTGGAGTAGTACTTTAGCCCTAAGCAATAGTGTTACCTGCATTCCTCACAGCTAGACTGTTTGGAATTGCACAATAACCTCATTCAGGTTATCATCTCTTCTTCTTGATTCATTTTTCAAATGTGATATAATGAGATATGAATTTGGTTCTCATCTTCATTTCCTGACACATAGCTCATAAAATCCTTGAAATCTCTGGAATAGTAAGAGTATACTTTGTAGGCTAATGAGATGGCTGGTGGCTGAGGGTGCCTAGATAGCTTCAGGATGGAGGGTATTTGACAAAGGAACCAACCATGTGGTTAGAAAGTTGGGATTCTCAGTCCCACCTCTAAACTCCAGAGAGGGGAGAGGGACTACAGTTAAATTGATAAACCAATGGCCAATAATGTAATCAATCATGCCTACCTCCTACAACTTTTATAAAAAATCAGAGGGACTGAGTTCTGAGAGCTTCTGAAAAGATGAACACATGGAAGCTCCTGGATGGTATGCAACGACCTGGGGAGAGGATGAAAGCTTTAGGTACCTGCTTTTATTCCTCACCCTAGGTATCTCTTCCATCTGGCTGTTCTTCTGTATCTTTTGTAATATCTTCTACAATAAATGAGTTAATGTGTTTCTTTTGAGATCTGTGAGCCGCTCCACCAAATTACTCAAACTCATGGAGAGAGGTCAAGGGAGATCAGCTGGTTAGGAACATAGGTCATAACCCATGCTTGTGGCAAGAATCTGAAGTTGGGGACAGTCTTGTGGAAATAAGTCCTCCACTTCTGAAAGGTGATGCTCTCTGCAAAGAACTGAATAGCACCAGAACTGAATTAGAAGACACATGTCTGCTGACTTCCAGTCACCATACTCCAGAGAATTGTTTATGGTGTGCAGGAAAAAAAAAAAAAAAAACAAAAAAAACCTACATATCTTATGTAAGAAGTGTTGTGCTGAGACTGATAGAGTTAGGGAAAAAAATTTGGTTGTTTTTCATTATAAATCTCTAGAACTAGGTAAATTATTCACAGTGCTTGGTAGTTCTGAGGCCTTTTGGGGACTTTTCTAAGTATAACTCCATTAAAAGAACCATCTTCTGTGGACCATGGTGGAATAAGAAGTGACTGGTATAAAATCAGTGGCAATAGTTACCACACCAAGTACTCCAGAGCAAACTTTCTCAATCATGGAATGTTCTGATGTTAACCTAGAAGTCACACGTTTTATCTATTTCAATGAACATGTTGAATTTGACTTCTCTTTATTCTAGCATCAGAATTACGGAGAAAGTATTCTTGGTTAAAAGCAAATAATGAGGACCTTTTTTTCTCTCTTATTTACTAAAGCAACCTCAAAGAAGTTTCATGATTTTATAAAAGATAATATGGACTTTAAGATTCTTTGTTGTGAGAAATTTAGTTATAAATCAAAATATCCTCTTCAGAAAAAAAACAAGAAACTCCACTCCCACCTTCTGACCATGGCCAACATTAGAGCACCCAGTTCCTAGCACACGACAAGGTTCTAAAAGATGAGTTTGGCTAAATCTTCTCTCCGGGTTTTGACCTAAAGTATAGTGACAATGGGTCTAGTTGTAGAAATTGAAACCAATAAGACAACAAGGGTGAGTGGCTTTACAGCCATGAGATTACCTGGAAAGTCAAAGTTATGAGGACTCAGAAACAACCAGAAAATAGAAGATGAGGCTTTGAGGTCAAGGGGTAGAGGATCAACAGGGAACTAAAAGCCAGTCAGATCTTACCCGGCCAAATTTTTAGCCCTAATAGTTGTGCAGGTAGATGGGATGTTCTTTTCAAAATTTATCAGCACCACTAGGTGTTAAAGAATATGGTTTATTTACTTCGAGATTGCAAGTAAATTCTGAATTTCTTCATAATTAAGGTGCCAGAATATAGAAAATTCTTTTTAAAATTCTTGTAAGAATGGTTCTGACAAGAAAAAATATATGACAAAGGAAAAAATGACTAAAAATAAAAAAAGTGCACATGTAGCAGAGGTAGGAAACAAGCAAAGAACCAGAAAGAAGGGCTGAATCAAATTCTTCATAAGCATTGAAGCAAAATTCCCCAACTTCTTCTCACATTGATCTTAGAATTATATTGATTCATTCTTATGATGGTTATCTTTATGTGTCACCCATAAACACACATGGGTTAGGTTGTAGGACCCAGATAATTAGTGAAACATTATTTTTGATATTTTATATGTTTCTGGATAAAAATTTCATTTAAATTGGTGGATTATGAGCCAACTAAAAAAGTCTATTCTTCTCCAAGCAAGTGGAAATTCTCTAGCAGATGGTCTTTGACTTCAACTAAAACTCTTTCCTGGGCCTTCTGTCTAACAATCTACCCTACCAGGTCAGGGACTTGACTAGCATCGGCAATCCCAGGAGCCAATTATCAGTTTACACATGCATCCACACACATATATGTGTGTGTGTGTGTGTATGTGTGTAGATATACACACACGTACATAAATATACACACACATACACATGTGTATGCATGTATATGCACACACATATATACACAAATGTGCATATATATGCATTTGTATATGTATTCAGATACACACATATCGTATTGTTTCTTTGGAGAATCTTGACTAATACAAAATTTGGATCCAAGGTTATAGGCTGAATCACATTCTTGATGAACTCTGAAGATTCATAATTTATTTTTATGATGTTTCTAAAATTATATCAGCTCATTTCTTTTCTCAGTCTTCCATAATGATCAGCTGTTAACATATTGCCAATTTCAAATTATAGTTGTTTTCTCTGTATCATACAAATATTCAATAGTCTCTCCACTATACCTACATCACTTAAGTTAGGTGTAACTTTGTTCCCCACTATGAAAATAACCTAATTAGGAGGTCCATCTTCACTGATTTTCACAGCAATCTTTGTTCCACCTCCATGTGTGTTTGTGTGTGTGTTTATAAGGAAGATGACATATTCTTTCTCATCTAAAGAATTACGTGTTTTTATCAATTTGCGTTGTATGAGGTTTTTATATTTCTACCACATAAAATTCCTTATATGTACATTCCTTTATGAACCAAATAGTTCATCAACCAATTCAGTTGAAAATAAACCTTAGCTGAAAGAAGCTATGACATTGAAAATAGGGTTAACTTTTGAGACCTGGTCAAATTTAAAGAACAATATGCTTTCAGAAGGAATTAAGATTAAACTATTTTGCTGTTAACAACATATAGCTTTGAAAAAATAGAAAAAAAAATCTTGAGTCAAAAGGCATGAGATAATTTTGAAGCTCAGAAAAATAAATGTTACAGTTTACACATTTAGAAAGGGCTAGAGATGGACCGCACAGGCTGTAAAAACTCCTTAAAATCTAAAATACATGGATATTCTATACATTTTATAGAAGAAGCTAATAATAAATTAAGGTAAATACTGGCAATTAACTTCTATGAAATTATTCAATAGGAAAAAGAACCCTAGAGAATTTGGGTGATTATCAATGTGCTTAGCATGAAGTTTTACAGTATTCTAAATTTTCTTATAAACATGTTTTATTCTATAGGGATTAAGATGAAACTTTCTACTAATGTCTATGTGCAGAAGACCTGACCTAATGAAAACACATTGCAAGAGTACAGGTCAAATCTATCAAGTGTGGAACATAAATGTCTTAACACAATAATCAAGTAAATGAGGCAAAAGCTATATTAATTAGTTTGATGTAAGCACGTCAAATTGTATAAAAAAACAACACATTGTACCCCACATATGCATAAATGTATTCATGATCTATGTGTATAGGACTTAATAAAAAAAAAATGCAGAATGAACAGCTTATCCTATTATTCTAATATAAACAAATGTCATTGCCTTGGGGGGAAAAATCTACATTAGGAACTTTACAATACAAAAAAGTAGGAACTGAAACAAGATTAGTCCAGTAGAACAATGCCAGAGCAGACTGGGGAGTAGAATCTGGGAGTAAATAGGGATAAATATTGAATCAAATATTGAATCACATAAAATACACTCAGTACTCAGTCATGTCCACAGAATTTCAGGCTAAGCATAAAAGTTGCCCTCTTCATGTGAGGAGGTTGTATTCTATTGGGGAGATGGTCATGGTAATGATTGTGGTGATGGCAATGATGATGATAGATGTCAAATGCACATTGCGCTCTTAACCACCCTGACAAAAACATTTCATATGTGAGTTATTACAGTTCACAATGATCCCACAGTTAGGGACAGTCACACAAATGAAGAAGCTAAGGCACATAAAAATTAAGTAATTTAAGGATCATGCCAGATAAATCATGGAAAACAAAGCAGTATTTCACACTGTATGTAACTGAAAGCCTATGCACTTAACCACATCTGCACCAAAGGAACTAACAAAAAGAAATAAAAGACTTTTTCAAAATCACCCCATGTGTCTGGTCATACAGCTACTACTAAAGAAGGTTTAAAAAAGATGGACGCCTAATGAGCCATTGGTAGATTCTTCAGTGAAACTGTCAAGGACGACATAAGCTACGAGCCAGGCTTTTCTGTTGACTATGATTGGAACTGTCAATGGGAGAAGCCGGAGTATCCTAGATATGGGCTCTGGGAGAATTTAAACTATAAATAAATAAGGTTACAGGTGCACAATCCACCTGGTTTGTAAGGGTCAGAAACCAGATGGCATGTTCTAAACAAGGCTGAGGACAGTCATTAGGAATAAAATTAGATAAATTGGTTTAGTGACACAGCGGAGAGCTTTGAAAGTCATGGAGATGCTATCAATTTATAGTGTAGTCTGAGGTATGGTAGTGTGATTCCTCCTATTTTGTTTTTATTTCTGAGTAATGTCTTGGCTATTCGAGATTTTTTCTAATTTCATATACAATGAAGTACTTTTTTTTCAAGATTTTAAAGTATGACACTGTAGCTTTAATAGGGATTGCATTAAAATTGTATATTTCTTTGGGTAGTATGGACATTTTAACAATGTTGATTCTTCCCAGCCAGGAGCATGGTATGTTTTTCCATGGAAGTGTGCCTTTTAAAGGAAGAATAAAATTTATTTTATCAGAATAAAATATGGCCTTTTATTCACTTTGTAAAATTATATTTTAGATGTTTCAATTCTAATTACATACTTTCATATGATTTTCCTGCTTCCATTGACATTTTTGAATGGTGTATTTTTTCAAACTTTGTATTGAAGTAAGGGACTTCCTGCTCCTCCTTTTGGAAGTGGCCTATTCTAGCAAATGAATCAAAAATAATTAAGAAACTGTCAGAAGGATTGCAGTAAAAAAAGTAAACACTAAATTACAGAAATCAGTAAACTTGTGTCCATATTTTCTTGGTCACTTAGTGGCCCCATTGATTTGTAGCAGTTCCAGAAGTCAAAGGGACCACCACTTTGGGGAAGGGACTTTATTGCATAACTTCATCTATTTTTCTTATCAACTTGGCAGGTAATAGCTGTGTTAGTCGGATGTGCAGCTCATGCTGTGAGTGCATATGCCTCATTGAACAGTTTAGCCAACTTCATTCAAATCCTAATGCAGGCAACTGGCCATAGTCTTCCACAAGCCTTGTTATTCAGTGTGGTCCTTGAGCCAGAAGCATAGGCATTCCTGGGAGCTTGCTGGGAATGCCCCACCCTAGACATAGTGAGTCTATGTGTGTGTGCATGCGCGTTACAAAATTAATGTTTGAGAAACATTGTTCTGCACACAGTAGAGCAAATTTAGCTTGGATTTTTAACTTCTATTATCTCTACCTCATCTCATAAACAGTAGACAGGTATTTCTTCAAACAGAAACTAACCAACCCAAGAAAACAAACCCCGAAAACAGATTGGCCACAGTATGACGAAAGGGAAAAATCTGTAAAGTAACCAAGAAATAGAAATTTATACAACGCAATTGCTACTTCAGGGCTTTGGAGTCTGGCAGACCTGGGCTGGGATCTTGGTCTTGTGATTTACCAGTTTTGTTAAGCAGTTTACTTAAGGCACATTTCCACCTCGGCTGAAAGTAGGCATCGCGACTCTCAGTTCCAGCGTCTTTTGACTCCACCATGATTTCTTGCATCATGCGGATGAACAAAACGGTTCCTGGGTGTGCAAATATATTCACCCCTGCTATTTCTTTCAGTAACTTGCATTTGATTCTATATGCTACTGCCTTTTAAGAGCAGACATATAAATTAGGCATATGTCACATAAATAAGCTAGACGGAAGGAAAATTAGGGGAAATCCATGTAAAATGGCTATTAGGTTTTTTTTTTTTTAATAGTTTAAATAGCATTAATAAATCTTAAACTAATTACATTAATAAGTCTCTAGCTATTTGCTCTAAAAATGAATCAATGACTCTGGCTGTCTTCCACAGCACCATCTGTATGTCAAATCTGTCTTCTTGGCTTTAACAACATGAGAATACTTCTGGTGAAGATATGGGGGTCTGACCACTGACAATTTTGAATGTTTGTTATTTTGAAGTATATCCATAAATAAATGTTAAAGGAAGGTAAAGGGAAGTTCAGCTTCTCTCTGAAATATTATCTGTTTGAGATGTGAGATATGTAAATCAAAAAGGAATAGTGCCTAGTATGCTGACGAAGAATGTATGTTTTGTAATTCAGGTTACCATCACAGAAAAGCATATCAATGTCATAAAAGTGCAGGCAGAAAGGATGTACAAGATAGGTCAGAAGATGGGGACATTCTTCATATTCTATATACTTTTGATCATCTCTGGAAAAGTGCTTAAAACTTATTGTTTCTTGAATTATGGCTTTTGTTCTTGATATGCATTAATCATTGGGTTAACTTTTATCTCATTCTCTTAGAGCTTTCACTTTATATATATTTTTCATTTTGGGTTAAGATAAGGATATATTTGATTAAGTTCAATGATTTGTGTTTCTAAGGTAAAGTCCAAAGTCTGGGTTGTAGCTGAGTTAAATAATTTCTTCAAAATATTTCAGAATGCTTTGACCCTACTTGGTACAGCCTTACAACATAAACTTCTCATGTCCCAATCATTTTATTTAGTATGCATGTCAATTTATTTAAGAGACAAATTCAATGATGAGGAAAATGTTGTCTATTAAGCACGTGCCAGGTACACATATAGTCATTAACTAGATTTGGGAGGAGTATTCAGATAATATGTGTGTCTAATATCAGTTTAGTCTGGATGCCAGCACACAGATTTCCTCAATAGATGTGGTCCAAAAATCTGCATATAAATTTATAATTGTATTATAAATCAAATCACTTCTCTATTGAAATTAATGTCTTACTTTTAAAAGTTGTTTTAGATTTGTTATTTTAGATTTGTACTTACTATTTGTTAATTTTTACAAGATTAATGTTGTCAGGGGTTCTATGCTATGAAATATTTTCTTTCAGAGCCTAAAGACAAATTTTTTTAAGTGTATTTAATTTTTGCTTTAGATGATTTTAAAAATTCTTGGTGACTTTTTAGCTTGATTGAACCTGGTTTGAAGCCCTGAGCTTCTTTCTGAAGGGCAAAAATCTCCTGGTGGTTTAGAAATCCCATGTAAATATTCCTTATACTGAAATACAGTCGGCACAAAAGCTCTCCTCTAAGATCCTTAAATTAAGACATTCACCCCTTTTTGAGGATGTGGAAAGGCTTCTGTTCCCAGAGACCTATTTTCTTCCAGAGCCTATTCAGAGCTTTTCCTGGGGCTGGCAAGGATGCATCCAGCCCAGGCCCCTCTCCTGTGCAGGGAACCTCTGGCTGGCTGCATTTTAGTGGCCTAGACACAGGGAGCCTAACTTACTCTTTTCAGATGTGCTCAGAGAGAGAACACTTCAGCTCTGGAAAGACACTGCCATTTCCAGAGTTCCCAATTGTGGGTAAACAGGTGTGAGTGGTGCTCTGTCAGAAAGTTGTCAAAAAAAAAAAAAAAAGGAAACAAAAATGTTTTAGATTTTTTTGCATATAAATTTTACATATTTTTATAAGGTTTATTCTTCACTTTTTTGTCTTCATTGTGAATGGGGTTTACAGACCATTATATGCTACACTGGATAAAATTTGTGTATGGGAAAACTACTGATTTCTGTATGCAAAGTTGATATCTTGCTACATTTATGTATATTTTTATTGATTTGGTATCACTGGTAATTATCACAAAGTTGAATTTTATTATTGATTCTCTAGTATTTTTCAAGTATATTGCTATGCTGTGCACAAATAGAAATAAAATAACTTTACTTCTTTAAAAAAAAAAAAAAAAAAAAGGAGCACAGCGGGAGGGGTGAGGGTCTTGTGCCTGTGGACTTCCTCAGGGAGGATGCCCGGAGGGGGAGATCAGGCAGGAGGACCCAAGGCAGGGCCTGCAGCCTGCGCTCCCGTCATGCTTCCTGTGGTGCTCCCAGCACAGCCTCTGCACCCCACGGCCTCTCCTGTTCTCTGTCCCCTCCCATGAGAGGTGTGGGCAGTGGATGTCCTCTGAGAGCTCAGCACTTTCCAGGTCAGTCTTCTCTCCTCTTCTCGTGGTGCCCAGAATCACCCGGCATCTGCTCTGCACCTGGGGTGCTGGGAAGGGCTCCAAAGCCTAGCTCGATGTGGACTCGGCACATACCCACTTTATCCCACCCTGCAAAAAAAATGTTCACCCCCTTTACCTTTTGTACTTTCCACTCAGTGCACCTTCTCTGACCCCCCAGCACATTCCTAACTCTTCTGGAGTTTCTTGCTTAGAGGGCGAACCATGACCAGCCCTGGGGTACGCGTGAGGGGGACTCTGTTACTCCTGCTATTCCCTGGCCAGACACTGGCTAGAAACCAGACTGTTCTTTCCAGTCTGGAAAACTCTGCCTAACCTCCAAGTCCTCAGAGCACCGTTGGTTCCCCAGGGCAACACTCTGTTGTGTTTGCACCAATTGCTGCGTTCAGGCTTTTTGCATCTTCCCTATGAAAGTGTGGGGTCCACCTGCCACTGCTCCCTGAGCACTGATGGATTGTTACTGCAGGAATCCCTCCTGATGAGGAGACCCATCATTTTAGGCCATTCCTAATTATTTTCCCTATTCTCATTCTTGATCCAGTGATTCTAAGGTTTTAAAGACGGAATCCTACACACTTTTGTCTAGAAAGTATATTTTGCCAGCTAAAAAATAAGGAATTAAGACATCAGAAAAATAAACATTCTTCCATTATCCTGATCCCCTTAGGCTATAAATCTGGAGAATTTTTATTATGCAAATTATGTTCCCCTAGGGAAGCTGTTCCCAAATTCTGGTGACCACACAGATCACCTGGGGACCTTGTTAATGGAGATCTGGGGGAAGCCTGGGGTTCTCCACACCTAACAAGTTTTCATTTCAGGTGACCAGGGCACTGCTGGCCCACAGACCAAACTTTTTTTTTTTTTTTTTTTTTTTTTTTTTTAGAAATCATACATTTGATTTGTTCTTGTCTCTTGGTATTTTTTTTTTTTTTTATAGATAAAAATATGCCATTGCAATTAGGGAAAAGGCCATCAAGGGTATCAACATAGGGTCAGAAGAGATCAAACTTTCACTCTTTGCAGATGACATGATCGTATATCTGGAAAACACTAGGGATTCTACTTCAAAACTTTTAGGAGTGATCAAAGAATACAGCAATGTCTCAGGCTACAAAATCAACACCCATAAATCTATAGCCTTTATATATACCAACAATAGCCAAGTCAAACAAACAGTCAAGGACTCTATTTCTTTCACAGTAGTGCCAAAGAAGATGAAATATTTGGGAGTTTACCTAACTAAGGACGTGAAAGATTTCTATAAAGAGAACTATGAAACTTTAGAAAAAGAAAAAGTTGAAGATATTAACAAATGGGAAAAACATACCATGCTCATGGCTTGGAAGAATCAATATTGTTAAAATGTCTATACTACCCAAAGCAATATATAATTTTAATGCAATTCCTATTAAAGCTCCATTGTCATATTTTAAAGATCTTGAAAAAATAATACTCTGCTTTATATGGAGTCAGAAAAAAATCTTGAGTAGCCAAGACATTACTCAGAAATAAAAACAAAGCAGGAGGAATCATGCTACTAGACCTGAGACTGTACTGTAAATTAATAGTGATCAAAACAGCATGGTACTGGCACAAAAACAGAGAAGTAGATGACTGGAACAGAATAGAGAACCAAGAGATGAATCCAGTTACTTACCATTATTTGATCTTTGACAAACCAATTAAAAAACATTCAGTGGGGAAAAGATTCCCTATTTAACAAATGGTGCTGGGTAAACTGGCTGGCGACCTGTACAAGACTGAAACTGGACCCATACCTTTCACCATTAACTAAGATATACTGTTACTGGATAAATTATTTAAACTTAAGACATGAAACTATAAAAATACTAGAAAAAAGTGCAGGGAAAAGTCTTGAAGGAATCAGCCTGGGTGAATAGTTTTTTGAGGAGGACTCCCCAGGCAATTGAAACAGTATCAAAAATACACTACTTGGACCTGATCAAACTAAAAAGCTTCTGCACAGCCAAGAACATAGTGAATAAAGTAAGCATAAAGCCCTCAGAATGGGAGAAAATATTTGCAGGCTATACCTCCGACAAAGGTTTAATAACCAGAATCCACAGAGAACTCAAATGTATTAGTAAGAAAAAAACAAGTGATCCCATCTCAGGGTGGGCAAAGGACTTGAAGAGAAACTTCTCTAAAGATGACAGGCACACAGCCTTCAGAGACATAAAAAAAAATGCTCATCATCCTTAATCATCAGAGAAATGCAAATCAAAACTACTTTGAGATATCACCTAACTCCGGTAAGATTAGTCCACATAACAAAATCCCAAAACTAGAGATGTTGGCATGGATGTGGAGAAAAGGGAACACATCTACACTAGTGGTGGGAATGCCCACTAATATGTTCCTTTTGGAAGGATGTTTGAAGAATACCCAGAGATCTAAAAATAGACCTGCCATTCAATCCTATAATTCCTTTACTAGGTGTATATCCAGAAGACCAAAAATCACAATATAACAAAGACATCTGTACCAGAATGTTTATTGCAGCCCAATTCATAATTGCTAAGTCATGGAAGAAGCTAAAGTGCCCATCAACCCATGAATGGATTAATAAATTGTGGTACATTTATGCCATGGAATATTATGCAGCCTTAAAGAAAGATGGAGACTTTACCTCTTTCATGTTTACATGATGGAGCTGGAACATATTCTTTTTTAGCAAAGTATCTCAAGAATGGAAGAAAAAGTATCCAATGTACTCAGCCCTACTATGAAGTTAATTTATAGCTTTCATATGAAAGCTATAACCCAACTATAGCACAAGAATATGGGGAAAGGGCCAAGGGAGGAGAGGGGGGAGGTTGGGGTGGAGGGAGGGTAATGGGTGGGGTCACACCTATGGTGCATCTTGAATGGGTACAGGCGAAACTTACTAAATGCAGAAGACAAATGTCTTCATACAATAACTAAGAAAATGCCATGAAGGCTATGTTAAATAGTTTGATGAAAATATTTCAGATTGTATATGAAACCAGCACATTGTACCCCTTGACTGCAGTAATGTACACAGCTATGATTTAATAATAAAAAAAACCCCACAAAAAACAAAGAAGTACATGAGAGATACTTGGTTCAATAAATGAGTGATGTTTTCCATCCCAGTTTTGCTTCCCTTTTCACACGCATTTTGTTACAGATATGTGTGCTTAATGTAAAGTTGCCTTACTATATTGTACAAAGTCATGGTAGATCCCTGCAGACCCAGAAATGATGTAGAACTAGGCAGTAATCAGATTAATTTTGCCCCATTCTTATCTTCTGCTTTTTCCCTCCTCAGGAGAAATCTATATTCCCATATACAATTGTGTATTTTAATCCACAATTCTCTTCTTTAATTTCATCTCCTTTCTTTATATTTTCTGATTTTCCCTGCTGACATGGATCTTAGCAGGTGGTTCTCATCTCATTAATATGTGAAGAATTCTATTTGGTTTAAATGAACCCACTGCTGTATCATTGAAAGACTGCAAGGACATGGTCAGAGTCAGGGAGGCTGAGCTCATCATCTCAAGTGCCTAGGTAGTGAGACAGGGGTGAAGAAGCATACTCCTCTGTTTGTTCATCGATTTAGCAAATGCCTTGTAAATACCTACTATCCTACTAGGCACTAGGGAAATCATACAAAATAACACAAGCAAATATCCCGTGGGTTTGACAAAGTTTCTGAGAAACCTAAAGGGCATTGGGCAGAGTCAAAGGGATTTTGACTCTGGAGGGGCTTTTTTTTGGAGGTATTTTGCATTACTGAAAAAAAGTTGTAGGGTTGCTTTGGGGAAATTAGGAAGGATAGAGTCCCTCATAAAATTGTGAGAACATAAACAGGGAAATCTCAAGAAATGGGTAAAAAAGAGCCTATATAGTGCTGATAAAACAAATCATGTCCAAAATGGAATTAAACGACTTAAAATGACTGTTAAAAAAAAATATGAAAGAGGCATACACACACACACACAATGGCTAATATATACTACAGTCCATATTGCCAAGTAATGACATGAAATAGAAGACTTAAGAAGAAAAATAGCATGTATGAGTTGGACAGAAATTTGTTTCTCACAGTTTTGCGAGATAGAAGCCCCAGATTAGGTTCCAGTAGGGCTGGGTTTTAATAGGGCTCTCTTCCTGGCTTGCAGATGGCTGCTCTTTTGCTGTGTGCTCACATGAACGTTCCTCCGAAAGTGAGTGGAGAGTGAATGAGTGAGCTCTCTGCTATCTCTTCATACATGGACTAGTCCTATGGGATGGGGTTTTATCCTTGTGACTTCATTTAACTTCAACTATGTCTTTATAGGCCCTATCTTCAAGTATATTTCCATCGGGGGTCAACATATGAACTCGGCAGGGAAGGACACAATTCAGTCCACAGCTAACATTAATCATATTTTATGTTCTTCATGATAGCCTCACCCTTCATTTTGACCCTCAACAAGAAATATAAGAAAATATTTTTATTTTAGCATTACGCCATACTAGCTTTGACAATTGAATCCTTAGATATATTAATAATTTTTTTTTACTTTCTTAACAATCTTGTGATTCAGTTGTGTATCTCTTTTTTAATTAAATTCTAAGCACTTTCAGTCTTACCACATATTATCCAAAAACAAGACTTTAATGGCTATATAATATATAGCAATATGTACTATCAATTATTTTCATTATTTCCTATTGTTGGGCATCCACATAGGTTCTTGTTTTTAAGAATTGTACATTATGTGGTCATGAACATGTTTTTGACAATTTTCCTGTTTAAAGGGGTGAAGCAATTTACATTTTTATCAGTACTATTTAAGCAAGTCCACTTTTGATGACCTTGACCACACTTTTTCAATTTAAAAGGTAAAAATGGAGTGCCATTGACTTGTTCATTTTTCCCTTTTGTCATTTTCTAGTGTGGCTACTAAAACATTTATAATTACATATGGGGCTCCCATGTATGACTTACATTTTTTTTTAATGAAAAAGAAATGAAATTTTAAGTGTTTCTGCTATAATATTAGTCCTTTGCCTCATTGATGTGCTCTGTCTTTAGCAGGGTGGTTTATTATCATACTTTGATATTTATATTTAGCATATTATTTTATAATTTCCTTTTACTTTTTTATTTGTGTGTTTATTTTTCACTTCTTTTGGTTTAGGAAAGCTTTCTGTATTTTTCCCTCCTAATTTTCCCCCCAAATAGCTTGAGGCTATAGACTGTATAGATCGAAGTTCTGTTCTTTTGGAGGTTTCCCTAAAATTTTTCATGCTTACCAAAAAGTAATTTTTTCCCCAAAACAAGACTTATATTTGGTTAGCAGCATTTTCTCCTGAATAAGACATGCAGCATAGGACAACTTTCATATTTCAAATGTTTGATTGGTGCATATCACTAGTGGCTTATGTACTGAGAAGTGCAGCTTGAAGTTTTTATTGACCTTTCATTTTAAAAATTCAAGATGAGTGTGGCGCCTATGGCTTAAAGGAGTAGGGCACCAGCCCCATATACCAGAGGTGGTGGGTTCAAACCCAGCCCTGGCCAAAAACTGCAAAAAAAAAAAAAAAAAAAAAAAAAATTTAAGATGAGACTACTCTTTTATATTTATCTCACTTTTTTTTCTTTCTATTTTATTGTCCTTTCTCCCTTTCTGATGTTGTTACTTTCCTTCTGTTTTCATTTCCTTTCTAATCGGAGACCTTCCATTAGCCATTAATTCAGGGTACATCATCTGGCAACAAATTGTCATAGTTTTCCTTTTTCTGAAAGTGTCTTTATTTCCCCCTTCATTCCTGAGGTATCTAAAAACTTGCTGTGAGTTGAAATTCTTTCCTTTCAGCACTTGAAAAATGTTTTGCCACTTCCTTCTGGCCTCCATGGTTTCGGATGAAAAGCCCATTGTCTTTGCTTCATTGTTCCCTGATAGGTAACATGTCATATTGCTGTAGCTCTTTTCAAGATTTCTTTTGTTTTTACTTTTCAGAAGTTTGCTTATGTTGTGTCTTGGCATGGATTTCTACCAGTTTATTCTCTTTTACCATTTCATTCTCTTTGGGATTCATTCATCTTCTTCAATATGTAGGTTTATTGCTCTTGTCAAAGTTGGAAAATTTTTAGCCATTATTTCATCAAATAATTCTTCAGCTTGACAATTTTTATCTTCTCTTTCTGGGACCCTAGTGATAAAAGTCTTAGGTTATTTGTATTGTCTGCATGTCCCTGAAGCTATATTCATGTTGTGTTCAGACTATTTTATCTCTTTTGGGTAATCTTTATTGATTGGTCTTCAATTTATTGATTCTTCTCTTATCTCCATTATGCCATTGAACATATCCAGTGAGATGTTTATTGTTGGTTTTTATGTTTTTCCATTTTATAATTTAAATTTGGTTCTCTTTTATTTAAATATTCTACTTTTTTGTTAAAATTTTCTGTTTTCCTCCTTATTTTAAGAATGCTTATAATTGTTCATTGAAGGTTGCATTTAAATCTTTGTCAGATAATTTTGATAGCTGCTTCATTTGGGGGTTGGTGTCTAATCGTCTTTTCTAATTCCAGTTGTACTTGTCTTCTATTATTTCAGTTGTAATTATTGATATTATAAGTTACTTTCAAATATGTCCTGGACATTTTGGCTGTTATGTTGTTAGACTCTTGGATCCTATTTACATCTTCTATTTCTTTCTTTCTTTCTTTTTTTTTTTGCAAACCCGAAGATGGGTTTGAACCTGCCACCTCTGGCATATAGGGCCAGCACTTTACTCCTTTGAGCCATAGGTGCTGCCCCTACATCTTCTATTTTTATCAGGAAATTATCTTGTTTAGGATTAGCATACAGGTTCTGACCTACTTTTGTGGTTCCAGGGAAAATTTCGTATTCTGATCTGTGCAGTGTTGTTCTGCTCCTCTTTGTTTATGTGTTACTCAAAATCTAATCTGAAAACTGCGTCTTTCCCCTCTAGTTCTTTTGCTATGTTAAATCTGGTCAGCCCAGTGTGGGCTGCTAAGCAGGCTGCCTAGGACTTCACAAACAGGTCTGAAGAATGCCTTTCACTCTCTCCCTCCTTTCCTCTCCAACATTCTGCCCTGATGCTCTATTTAAAGAGGATGGAGCTCCCCCTGCTAGTGTGGGGGGAGTGGGCAGGTTCTTTACTGACCCTTCACTGAGCCTAGCAGGATTGGGGTGATGTGATGGCATCTTTTAAAGCTGGGTGGGGGTTTGAAGTCCAGTCCCTACTTAGTAGCCCCAGAAGGAAAAGCAGATCACGGCTTATTATCATCTGATGGGGATGGAAGTGCAGCCCCCCCCACTTGGTCTCTGATACCATTGGTTGAAGAAGAGGAAGAAGTGGTGTTGGTGATGAGATGGGAAGAACACGTGTTTTCCTATAGCACAGGCTCAGGTGGCTGTTCTTCTAGGTCTTCCTTGTCCTGTGGCTAGAGAGAGCAGTCTTTTCATGGGCATTTTTGAGCCTCTGCTGGTTGGTTTTGAGGGTTTTCGGCTTCTTCAAACCCTAGTCTGAGATTTATAAACAAAAAGATAAGCCAAGAACTCCTTCGTCAAATTCCAAGATCTGCCTTTTTTCTTCCCACCTTTTAGTTTCTTACATGGTTTTATTACAAGGGCAGCTCTGATGGCCATTCCAGAAACAGAATTCCAGAATTACTTTGAATGGTGGACTAGGCACTGGTATGGGTGAAGAGCTTTCCAAGGGGAGTACTTCAAAGGTGGTGATATCTAGCAATATGATATGTAGCATTTTTTCTAGGATGAGTTTGCAAACTTAATTGTCCAACCTTGCATGTCCAGTGTCATTATTTGTACTTAGTGGAAGAATTAAGTTAAAAATGAGTCTACTTCATTATGTCTGCAACTAGAACCCCTCTTGCTCAAACCAAATTTACCTTCATTGACACTATTAGTGGCTCTAATAACTCATTTGGAAACAGCAAATTACTAATATATTAATATTTACAAACATTATCTTTCCATTGAGTACACATATTTATTTAAAGATGTGCTATATTGCAGCAGCTAATCAAGGTAAAGATACAGGTTGACATATAAACAATTAACATCTAAAGTAACACTCTGTTTTATTAATTTGATAACTCTTCTTCCCAGATAAAGAATAATTTTAATTTAGTTAGCATTCCTTGCAATAATATTCAAAGTCTTAGTACTAAAAATAAGATTCAAAACTTGAAAGTAATCCGTTACAATATTTAATCTCTCAAATGCTTTAATAATTTGAAATAAATGACAAGAAGGATTATTCAGGGCTTACGCTGTTAAGAGGATCTCATTATATTTAATCATGTTCTACTACAGTTAATATTATACATTGACGGAAATAATTTGTTTAGAAGAGTTTATTCCTGATCCTATGAATGTTTTCACACTGGTTTTTGCAAAGATGTTTAAGGCCTTTCAAGGATATATCCACTAAGCACTTAGTTGTTTTAATGATTCTATGTATCTTGAAAAACTGAACATATAGTTATAAAAGGGGTAGTATGTTTGTAGATATTTAAGACTAAGACCAATATATTATTATGTATCTTTTGAAATGTGTTTTACTCATGAGTAGTCATCTCCTGGTAATATATATATATTTATAGTTCTTAACTGTATAGGCATATTTTATGATGTTGCTGACAGAGCTGTTGTAGACTCTCATGTAAATGTAGGATAAATATCAAATCTTTTATAATCATATTAGATATCAGAAGAAATATTTTGATTAAATTACATTTGCATACTAAGTTTACACACACACATAGAGAGAGAACATCTCAGAATGCAAATTTAGGAGTTCACTAAAGTACCTTTTTATTATAAAATAAATTTTATTGACTATTGATTTTTATTCTTTTACTACTATGGTCTGATGTAGTACTTCAAGTGCATGCATTTTGAATGAAGACACTAGTGTAAATTAGTAAAATAAGTAAAATTATTTTAAAAAATTACAGGTGTGTTGATTTTCAATGCTTTAAATATCTGGAGTTTATAAAATCTATACTAAAAGATGTGGTGTAGAATTGTGGCCAGCAAGCTGTTTTATTATTTTTTTTCAAGCATTGTTCTTTACTCAGTTTCATGGGTGACTTTATGAACAAGTCCCCCAAGGTGACAAGTGAAGAAAAAGGAACACTTTTACACTGCTGGTGGGACTGCAAACTGATACAATCTTTTTGGAAGGAAGTATGGAGAAACCTTAAAGAACTCAACCTAGACCTCCCGTTTGATCCTGCACTGGGTTTTTTAAAGCATTGACCATGGAGACTGCGTGTTCACAAGCTGCAGTGAACCTGTTTACAAAGTTGTTCTACACGTTCTCTAATATGATATTGCTTAGGTTTCGAGACATTTGAAATTTGAAGTGTTATTTTGGTCTCAATTTTCTAGAAAATGTCCTCAAATTCCCATTTCACTTTTTGACATGAATGCCACATGCTTTCTCTGGAGCTGGGACTCACTGTGCATTGGGAACAGGAACATAAGTATAATATTTCAGAGTTTCGTATTTAAGCTCAATCATAAAACTGATAGTTCTGAGCAGAATTCTTACAATTTGAAGCTTGTCTCCAATAAAATGTTCACTATGCTGAATGTTTATTCAATAACTTTAGAAATGGGGTAGCGTCTATGGCTCAGTGGGTAGAATGCTGGACCCACGTACCAAGGGTGGCGGCTTCGAACCTGGCGCCAGCCACACAGCAACAAAAAATACCCAGGTGTTGTGATGGGTGCCTGTGGTCCCGGCTACGCGGGAGCTGAGGCAAGAGAATCACCTAAGCCCAAGAGCTGGAGGTTGCTGTTAGCTGAATACCACAGCACTCTACCTAGGGGCATAAAGTGAGATTCTGTCTCAAAACAAGCAAACAAACAAACAAACAGAACTTTAGAAATGAAAGAACAGTGACAAAATATGATTAAAAAAAAAAAAGTCTATCCCCTCACCAAAGCAAGGATTGATTATATATTCAATTAATTGATAGATGCAATCACATAAATTAGAGGCAATCAACACGTCCTGATATACTGAATTAAAGAGTGGAGGTGTAGTCTTCCCTCCAGTTTATAAATATTTTCTTTATTTACCCCAAATAACAAGTTGTGTGGGATCTGCCCGCTATCTCTAATTATATCAGAAGCCGCCCTGAAACTCTTCTTCCCTCCACATAGCTGGCTCCCCTTGTTTCACATCACCTTCATGTTTCAAGTCCTTAAATGGTAATTTGTAAAGCTGCTGTGTGAGGATGGATTTTGAAAATCAACAGCTAATTCACAACCACACCACGTCTGCCCATATCCGAATAAAGAGCACAGGGAAGTTGGGGCATGGTAAGAAATGGGGGGAAAAATAAGAAAATGGGGGGAAAAATAAGAAAAGAAAACCTTATCACAAAAATGTCCAAATGTTTTGTGAGGTTGTGCATTACAGGACCATGGAACACCTGTAAATGCGACTTTACTCCCTTTTTGCCTTGTGGTTTAGAAGGCCAAGTCCTTCCTCCACCCCACTGTTTCTGCTAAAGTCATTATAGAAATGACTTTGCCTTGTAGTTTAGAAGGCCAAGTGTACCCTTGGCCTTCTAACTACTAAGTAGCATACCACATCCACCACAAAAAGCTTGGCAGAAAAATGGCACTTTTGGAAATTTTATGGTCTAACATCATATATAGTTCAAGAAATACAATAGAAAAAAATCTGTTGGTTTCCATAGAAGACTAGGAGAAACTTTAGACCTGGGGGTTATATAAGATTAAATTTTAATTCCTTCCAACACTAGAATTCAGTGCTTCTCTGACTGTGAGCTTGGAGTAAGTCTCCCCTGGCTGAATAGAAACCTGTATTACAGGCTGGTTGCCTTTAGTGACTGATATTCCTCCTTAAGGCTGCTTCCTTCTAAGCAGTTCACCATTGTGACTAACTTTCCTTGGGGTGAAGGAAAGTTGGAAAGAGCTCAAAGCAGAAAGAAATGGAGCGAATCCATCTTCTCCTACCCTGGAAAAGGGGACACTTTCACTGTGGAGCATTAGCATATCCAATATTTTATAAGCTATTTTGACTTTACTATAGATCTTCTTATATCCATGTCAGTTAAGTGTATGCTTCTATGAAGACTATGTAAGTTACAAAGGTAAAAAGCTAATGGTCAGTATTGCATAGATTTCTTTTATTAAAAGAATCTATAGATTTTTGTCAAAAATAACAATAACAGTAATGAAAGGACCATGAATGTGTCTGGTCCTTTACAAGTCACCAAACACTGTCACTAACATTACATATTTTCCTTGACAACCTACTCGGAGACAACAACAAAAACACAATTGGCAGGTGGCTCACAGAGGCCCCAAATCCCACCCAGCTATTCACAGGTTCTCTCTTTCATTAATTTTAAAACAAGACTGTGCACATTCCTCTGTATTATCCAGCAGGGTTTAATTATGTCTTAAGTATAACCTACATCATTCTTACGAGACAAACTTACTGTCTTTGACAAATAAGAAAATTGAGGCTCAAAAAAGGACTTACTAATAAATAAATAAATGGCTAATAAATAAGCCAGGGTTCAAAGCAAGTCCATGTCCTTCCTCCATCCCACTGTTTCTGCTAAGGTCATTGTAGAAATGCATACAGCAGTTCTCTCACCTTATTACTTAGGTTTCTACAGGGCAGTGACCTATTTTAGCAATACAACATGCTGTATAATTTACTACTGACTTACCTACTTCACTAGAGATTCACATCTAACTCTTCCTTTGGTAAACCAGGTCTATTAAACACCACACAAATGGCAACCTCTTTCTGCACAGCTTCATGGTTGCAAAGCAAACTGGTAATATCTGTTTGTCGGCCCGGGCGTGGTGGCTCACGTCTATAATCTTAGCACCCTCAGAGGCTGAGGTGGGAGGATTGCTTGAACTCAGGAGTACCTGACCAGCTTCAGCAAGAGAGACACCCCATCTCTACAAAAACCAGGAAAACTAGCCAAGCGTTTTGGTGAGTTCTGTAGTTCCAACTAAGGGAGGCTGAAGGAAGGGGATCACTTGAGCCCAAGAGTTAGTTTGCTGTGAGCTAGGAGGCCTCAGCACTGTACTCAGGGGGACAGAGTGAGATTCTGTCTCAAACACACACACACACACAAAAAAACCAACATGGGCACCAATATCAGCCTCACAGAGCTTGTTCTATTGAATAGGGGAAAGATAGACATGAACCAACAAACAAATAAGGGAACCTACTATGATGTGCTTCAAAAGAAAATAACATAGCACGTGGCAAGAGGTAATGTTTGGGCATAGGGGAACAGTTCTTTGAGATGAAGAATGAAAATGTCTCGCTAAGGAAATGGCAAATAAGTAGAGATCACAAAAAATGAGACAGAGCTAACCTTGATAATAGCAGAAGGAAGAACGTTCCAGGAAGAAGTAACTGCATCTGCAAAGGCTGAAAACTAGAGTTTGGTGTGTGTAAGTCGCTGAGAAATGGTGACTACGTGCTACCCTATGAGGCGGTGGGATGATGGAGGTAAGCATGGAGCCCCAAGAAGCTCCTCTCCGTGCCAGCTCCAGCTTTCCAGCTCTGGGCTTTACATTAGTCGTGACCTGAATAATTGTGTTGTAATTCAAAAACTATTCCAGATTACAGATATAAAACTAAAAATACCACAACATCCATAGTACCTAAGCCAAGGACACAGTGTTCTATCGTTAATGAAGGTTTGAAGTAAATTATTATATATAATTATAGATGCTGACATCAATGAATAGATCAATGTAGTATCTCTAGTATCATAGGAAAAAGTTTTGATAGGATATTAAAAGTATAATTTCTCAGAGTTGGAGAGTAGGGCAATTTTCACTTCTTTTAAGATTTAAGGAAAAGGCTGGGCATGGTGGCTCACGCCTGTAATCCTAGCATTCTAGGAGGCCGAGGCAGATAGATAGCTTGAGCTCAAGAGTATGAGATCAGCCTGAGCAGAAGTGAGACCCCATCTCTACTAAAAATAGGAAAAACTGAGGCAAGAGTATCACTTGAGCCCAAGAGTTGGAGGTTGTTGTGAGCTATGACGCCACAGCACCCTACCCAGGGCGATAGCTTGAGATTGTGACTCAGAAAAATAAATAAATAAATAAATAAAATAAAATTTAAGGGAAAAAGTGAGATCTATTGGTGATCGACTTTTTTTTCTTGAGATGGGGTCTCACTTTGTCACCCTAGGTAGAGTGCCATGTCACCATAGTTCACAGAACTCTCAAACTCTTGAGGTCAAGCAATCCTCTTAGCTCCCCAGGTAGCTGGGACTACAGGCGCCTACCACAATGCCTGGCTAATTTTTAGAGACGGGGTCTTGCTCTTGCTCAGGCTGGTCTCAAACTTCCGAACAATCCACCTGCCTCAGCCTCCCAAAGTGTTAGGATTACAGGTGTGAGCCACCTTGCTCAGCCGGTGATTGACATTTTTTGTGAGTATATATTCTTTTTATTGAGACAAAGTCTTACTTTGTTGCTAGAGTGCAGTGGCGTCATAGCTCACAGCAACCTCAAACTCCCGGGCTCAAAGCCACCCTGTGCCTCAGCCTCCCTAGTAGCTGGGACTAGAAATGGGTCTCACTCTTGCTCGGGCTGGTGTCCAACTCCTTAGTTCAGGCAGTCCACCCGCTTCGGGCCCCCAGAATGCTGGGATTTCAGGCAGGGATTACAGTCATGGCCTGCGGGTATATATATTCTTTAAATAAGAAATAACAAAATGAGGAAAAACCTTTTCTTCTTTGAAAGCATGGTTTAAAGAAGAATTTCAAGCCGTTTAAATTTAAGTAGTTAAAAAAAAATCCAATCCAAGAATGTTCTCTGGAACTGAGCCCAATACATTTTTGAGTGAGAATTAGATGCCTTTCTATCCAGATGGGGATCTACTCTATTTAAATATTTTACTTTTCAGGGATAAAGAGATCCATGTAGATAATCATGATGACCCACTCCTCTTATTTAAATGTATATCCATAGTTTGTTTTGCCTCATTAAAAGTGAGTTCTATTTTTTTGCTTACATCTATGTATATCATACACAGGAAAAACTTCCCCTTGCTCTGCTGGACCTGGGCTTTATTTATGTCTCTCTCATAATGTCCACACTGTCCTTTTGTGAAAATGATTTGGAAGCGAAGACAAGAACTGCTTTATAGTTGACCCTACTCTTTCTATCAACATTATTCTGACTTACGCAGAAGTGAGTGAGCTTTGTTTACTAAAGGCTTTTTTTTTTTTTTTCCAGGAACTACTATCTCTAACATAACTGAAACAACCTCTGAATCTATTTTTTTTTTTTTATTTTGAGACATAGTCTCACTCTGTTGACCCAGGCTAGAGTGCCATGGCTATGATGCCTTCCTAGCCGGCAGCAACCTCAAACTGCTGGGTTCAAGTGATCCTTCTGCCTCAGACTCCACAAAGGAGGGACTATGGGTGTCCACCATGACTCCCAGCTAATTTTTCTATTTTTAGTAGACATGGGGTCTCACTTTTGCTCAGGTTGCTCTGGAATTCCTCCAGTGGGCTTCCTGCCTTGGCCTTCCAAGTGCTAAGATTATAGGCCTAAACCACCCCATGGCCCCAATCTCTGAATCTTCCTAGGAGAGAATCTCAAATTTTCCCACTTGGTTATAAATTGCTTTGTGATCTCTAGCATTTAATGGACCTTTGCCCTCTCCCTTCCCTTCCCGTTCTTGGCAGAACACCTTACCTAATTTCTCCCCCCAGGCTAGTCACTTAGCCCTTAGGCAGGGTGTATCACCTGTGCTCAGAGGTATTCCCTACTACTACCAACCACGCGGTGATTACCTGTAACTTCCCTAATCCCTGGCTGTCTTTAGCTGGTGCTGACTCTCTGGCTCATTCACTCTGTGAAAGTCCAGCTGCCTCACAGTCCTTCACTGCCCATGTCACTTTGGAGATAGGCTAGGACTTTGTGTTTTATAGATAGGGGTCATTTTTCTTTCCTCTTTTTTTTTTCCTTTCCATGAGAAGATAAAGCCAGGGGAAAGCCGTACTCAGTGTTTATTTCTGCAATTGCAATGAGCAGCTTCTTCTTACCCCTCACTTCCTAAATTTTTGGGCACTCGAGTATCAAATCCCTACCAAACTCTGCCAAAAAATAACAGATGCTGACTCTGGGTCTCTAGTTCTTTTCAATTCTTTGAATGGTTTTCTGTCTTCAATTGAAGTACTTCTTGGTTACTTATCAACAGACACCCAAGTTTTAGCAAAGGAAATACTAAACTTGTCCTCATTACCCATGTGACTTCAATGAGTACTTGTTAACTGCAACCAAGGGTTAAGTTGTTTTTAATGACTATGTTAAAGCCCTTAAGAAAAACATAACCTAAAGATTAACAAAATCTAATAATATTGTGTATATCCTTTTATCATAAAGGTCAACTCTTGGGCACCACAAAATTACTGGTAACCACAGTAAACCCTTCCTGAATGACTATCTTGTATCTGAATGCTTCTTAAATAACCTCTTTTATTATGAGCTAAGTAGATGATATGTAAAGGGGCACTTAATGACTACTTACTGAATGCTTCCAAGGGTAATATTCTCCCTGAAGAACGTATACCGAGGCTGGAAGGGACCCAGCCTGGACCAGCTAAAACAACAATGACAACTGCAACAACAACAAAAAATAGCCAGGCGTTGTGGTGGGCACCTGTAATCCCAGCTGCTTGGGAGGCTGACGCACGGGAATAACTTAAGCCCAAGAGTTTGAGGTTGCTGTGAGCTGTGATGCCATGGTACTCTACCAAGGGCAACATAGTGAGACTACCTCAAAAAAAAAAAAAAAAAAAATTATACTATGTTCTGTTATCCCTAATTTATAGACTATTAAAGTATTTATTTTTATGCCTCACCACTAGTATTAAAATTTCCCATTTACTTATTCTTTTAACTTTTGATTTTGCCAAAACTTGGTCCATAAGAATTGATTCACCGTAGGGGGTATAGGTGAATTGTCTGAAGAGGTCTTTTTTGGGGGTGGGGGGGAGTTTGGTTATAGAGACAGGGCCTCTCTCTGCCCAGAGCTCATTATGTCGCCTTGAACCCCTGCACTCAGGTGATCTTCTCCTGCTTCGGTCTCCCAAAGTATTGGGATTACAGGCGTTGAGTCACCACGTTCTTCAATCAAGAGAGTTTTACATAGTACCATATTTGAGTGCTACCTCCTAGAGAATCTAATTGGTCTTTGAAGTAAGACCTGGGACACTGGTATTTTTTAAGAGCTGATTAGGTAACTCGAATATTCAGCCCCAGCACAACTAAAAGATACCCAAAACACCTGAAGAACACCTGGTTCACTGGGACCACAATCAGAAAAGGGGTGTATCAGAAGGCCAGGGGAGAGGAAGTGCTAAGGAAGCACCAGAGATGACTAAGAAATCCTCTCTGGGTAGGGGTGACCCTCATCCACAGAATCACTGTGATCCATGCAGAACTACTTGCCGGGGACCGTACAAATGAAGAGCTTCCTCCGGAAAAACCCCTCCAGCAGTAACTTCCGCTATAGAAGGCTTTCCCCGTATAGACCGTTGGCAATCTCCTATTGGTGGACAAGTGAACCCCACCCGCAGCTCCGCC
>CAUYPK010099125.1:0-67724 GCA_963574355.1 Loris lydekkerianus
CTTTGGGAATCTTACCCGTCATTGGTGCTATGGAGGGCAGTGAAGAATAATAGTTAGATTCTTGGTTAATGAGCCAGTGATATTGGACCTCGACCTGATTTAACTGCCTCTAACCTTTTTTTGGGGGGATACAGGGCCCAAAGGTGAAGGGTATATAAGGGTAGCAGGGGAAGAAGGTAGGGTGAAAAACAATGTAGGCCCGTCCACAGGGGAGAGAAGAAAAGAAAAGAAATTCCAACTGTTTTTATTTCTTTCTGTGCCCATATGTGCCCATCAATTAATTCCCAATTATTACAAAGTACACGTGGTATTTGTTTCTCCATTCTTGAGATACTTCACTAGGTACCAATGAAGTACCGATGCCATTTTAAGTAGAACAGCAACATGCACATACATAAAATTGTGAGCATTAAGCAGACTTTCTTTGCAGAAAGGCCCGAGGAGGAGAGTGAAAACAAGGTGTCAAGGGTAGAGGGAAGAAAAAAAAAAAAACAGGGGCGGAGGTGAATTCATTTATAACCACATTCTATCTCTTTCAGGAAGTTTGCTCCAGATTTCAACTCCAAAATTCTATAGAATTGAGAACCCTGCAATTAACAAGGAAACACAATTATTTGATTTTAAAAGACTATGTATGTTTGCAAGTGTCTGTCAAGCCTGAGTTGCCTAACCAGGGTACTTTTCAGCATTCAGCCTTCCCTGATAGAAGTTGACTATGCTGGAGACAAGTATCCTTCACAGGATGTGCTAGTGTCACTCACTCCAAGTGCTGTCAAAGGGGTTGCCACCATCTGCTGTGAAGGCATCTATGGGGGGAGTGGGGGGGGGGAGGCAGTTCCCTTGAAGATGAAATGTTCTTGGTGTTATATTGGAAGCAGAAAAGTGTAGGTTTTGAAAGGATTACTTTTGCTGTAGTTCTTTTTCATTCCATCTCATATTTTTGCATTGCAAATTACGTTTTATCTTTTTTCAAAGGCCAATTGCATAATCTCTCACTCTTGTTAATTTCAGTTGCAGGTTCTTGCTCAAGCACTGTCTCTTGACAGGTAAAGTTTATATTTAATGGTCTTTTTGGCTACACATAAACTAAAAAAAAATTGTGCTTCCTCCTTAAAAAGTATGCACATTTACTTTACTGTTCTATCTTCTTTATACAGCACTGATAATTAGCTGTACACCTTGGGTTGTGTACTTTTAGCACAGAGTGGTTGACGTGAACTACTGAGTTTCTACACATAACATAAAATATTGAGTTTCTAAACATAACTTATTATTTCTATTAGAAATATTTGTGATAGATTTTTCTCCTTTTCCATTTCTTCTCATGTAAATTAACTGTTCTCTTTTAACCCCTAATCACTCATGGTATACAGAAATATGATAAAAGTTTTTTTGTCTTTTTGAAACTAAGATATTTAAAAAGCATCATATTAACCCCATTTGCCAAATATAATAATACTGAAAATACTGCAATAGATGTCTAGAAACCTATTTCTAGAATTTTAAAGAAAATTTCAAATCTTGCCTCTATTATAATATATTGCTATGAAAAAAATAGCTTGTCTTTTTAAAAAATTGAATATCACTCATTTCAATTTTTTTAGTAAATGATTAATTTACTAAATGACTAATTTGTAAATTTGTTTACTAATTAGACTAAATGACTAATTCGTAAACTGAATTTCTTCCAGCCACTAATTTTCAGTCGGTTAATCTATTCTATTATGTTTGGACCATGTGCTGAGCTATTTGCAATTCTTTCCTATTCAATTGATAAAGTAATTATAAAAACAACCTTTTATTGAATCTCTAGTTATTATTTCGCAGTCACCCATAGACAGCTAGCCCCAACTCAGAATTTAAAATTACTCACACATTTTAGGGGAGATAGAGCCACTGAAGGGGGCATACTGTTATTTTTATTATTAGTAACTTCTGAGTCCCTGTCTTTCCCTTATTATTACTTTATCAAAGACAAAAATGTAAATACTGTTATTGATCAAGGATGTGATTGAGAATATGCTTCCTGGATTTTATATAATTCTTTTATAATTAAAAACACTTTTTATTCATGTTTGCTCTTTGAATAGCTTTTGCTTTCTTTTCATTAGTAGGCTATAAATGAAAATTATTATTTAGTATTGTAGCGCTGATACAATTAGGTTTCTCTTCTTCAAGAATCCTGCTTCACAATATTAAGTCCTTAATCAACTTATGTTTTGACTACTTTACATTTGAGCAGGAAACTGAAGAATTGATTTAGAATTTCATTTGACACATGAATGAGTTTCCTGTCTCCAAACAGTGAAAGGTTATCTTTCCTTGGTGATCACCACCCTAAGCCTAATGACTGACTTTCATTTCTGGTCAACCTGCCACATAATTAGATTTGTTTGCTCAAGCATTTAATTCACCATATATTAAGGTAGCACCTACATGCTTAGACCAAAGTTAGTTAATGCTTTCTAGTCTTGTAAAACCTCATTAGATGCTTGCAATTATAGTTATTCAACTGAAAATACTGTCTTCGTTTTTAATAATGTAACGTATGGTGTCACAATCTTTCACTCCTACAAATATTTAAGGTACCTAATAAAGATGTACATGAGCCTCTTCTCACAGATATTTATATATATATATATATACACACACAATTATTGCATAGATTTTCTAGCATTCCAAAATTGTAAGAGAATTAATTTATTGTTGCTACTGAGGACACCTGTATTTATTATGAATTTTCTGGTGATGGAGCTGTTCACTGGCCAAGATAGGATCAGAATGTTTTTGTGTGACTTTAAATATTTTCAGCAACAAAGATTTGTTATCTTAATTTACATGTGGACTAAGGGGAAAAATGTGGGCCTCTGTGTGTGTGTGTGTGTGTGTGTGTGTGTGTGTGTATGTGTTGTGAACGTACGGTTTGTATGTGAAACAGAGAAAGATGGAAGGGTCAAGCAAATCAATACGGGATTTAAATGTTTATAAGGATTCTTGGCAAGTTCTTATAGAGTAATTAAAATTATTTTCATATGCTTTCAGTAGCAATTTTGGAAAAATGGGAGGAGATAGTGCACTTGATCTCAATGAGAATGAGTATCACTGTATCTAGAGGCACTGGACATGGAATGCACATAGAATGTGCAACATAAAGTGCTGTTTGATAAATGAATGAGAAAAGGAGAGAAAGGGATTTATGGATGAGAAATCCCATCAGGTTGTGGGTGCTGTCAGCCTGAGCACCTTCCGTTTCCATGCTAACCTGTTGCCTCTTGTTTCTGTACTCACACGGAGAGCTACTCAGTATCACCAAGACAGAAACGACTTCTCTCAGGTTTTAGAAAAAGAACAATGTTATACAGTAAAAGAGACTTTGAAATGATAAAAGAAAAATCTTTAACCATACGTGTGACTCTTTTCCTGCTATATTTTATTTTCCCTGCACATGTCTCCTTTTCTTTATTTTCTTTTGCTTATTTTCTTCCAAATGAGTGCAAAGAAAATTACTACTATCTGCACTCTTTGGGGTCATCCAAGCAATTAAAAAACATTTGTATCAAATTATGTCTTAAGAAAAACTGAAAGAGAAAATTTTGATCCAATCCATGCCTTCTAGCGCATTTCTCTAAAATCTCTTCTCCTCCCCAACATTCTCACTGTCTTCATCTCATTCTCCATGATTTGCTCCTTCACTCTTCAATAGTAAACTGTTCAGTCTCTCTTCTCCCAGTTCTCTCTCTTTAGGCCGATTTGATCCACATCTTGCTAACCCCTAACCTTTCCCTTTACTAACTATGTTTCTTCTTATGCTTGTTCTCCATTTCTCCATTATAAAAGCCCAGAAACTTCTCTGGTAAGTATCAAGCGATCCTTAAAGACTGAGAAAATTGAGGAGAAAGAATATTCTCCAGCCATGGGGTTTGGAGGGGCAGAACTGAAAACATTTATAACGTGAATTAGGTTTGATATTATGGTACTTCAGTTAAAAAAAAAAAATCTCTTATTTCCCCCATGACTTATTTAGACCTTTACGGTCCTTCTTTTACAGCTTGAAATAACACCATTCTGGCAAAATACTGATATTTTGCCTTTTGCCCAGACATGAAAGGATTAGGATACAATTAAGTGAAAAAAAGTAAAAAGAAAGGAACACTCTTGCTGAGTACCGACTGTGGATGTATCACTGCTTAATTTGCAATGTTTAATGTGTGGCGAGAATTTTGGTGCCTATTTATGAAAACAGTATTAAACGAAATAGTGTTAAAACTAACATCCATACCCATGATTTTGATATTTCTCATAAGCTGCCAAAAGTTGGTTCTTATGAGTAATTGAAGGAGCCTCTAGAGGCACATATAGATGATGGCTTCATAAAGTGGTTCAGATGATGACTCAGGTGGAATGTTGCCTCCAACTTAGGGCTCATTATGGCTCAGAGGCAATGATAATGTGCACATAATGGCTGAAGATTGGCACGGAATGGGCACTATAAAGAAAGCCTTTTTCTAATCATGTCACCATTTTCTGTCTGCTGGCTTGAATTATAGCCTGGATGTTCAAAGGTACAACCATAAATGGAAAATATTGCAAAGTGTGTCATCATAAGCCAGAACCATCTTTAAAGA
Organism: Loris lydekkerianus; assembly: GCA_963574355.1. Classification (NCBI taxonomy): domain Eukaryota; kingdom Metazoa; phylum Chordata; class Mammalia; order Primates; family Lorisidae; genus Loris; species Loris lydekkerianus. The sequence goes on from CAUYPK010099125.1 coordinate 4,626, forward strand.
ACGGTAATCAGATCACCCCAGTCCCCAATGTAAAAACCTTCAATGGCTTCCTGGGTATTTAGGAAAATATTCTTCAACCTGGATGAAAAGGCCTGGCCTGATCTGGTTCCCTAAGCCATCTCCTCCAGGCCTCACCCTTCACCCACCAGATCCCCACAGCCTTTTATCCTGTGCTAATGGCTGCCAAGCACATTCCTACTTTACGACCCCAGGCTGTGTTCCTCTGCCTGGAATGTTCTCTCAGATAGTCTTCCCACTGTGGGTTTGGGCTGGTTTTATCATTAGAGTCCTGGCTGTCTTTATAGATCTGATTAGCACTAACTTACTCAAGCAGGTTCTGATTTCTCTTTCTCCCTGGCCCTGTCTCTCTGTCTGTCTCTCTCTCTCTCTCTCCCACATACAGCCCATCATGCGTGACTCCACCTCTCCACCTGCCCCAGAATCTATCTTACTCATGATCAAAAAATAAAAACCATCTTCAGGGAATTCTTGCCCTTTTCTTTATTTTTGCATGAGTCTGGAAGTGTAAAAACTGATCAAACAAGACATTTTGATATTTTTAAAATGTGCTTTTAACTCTAAGCAGGGCTTCCATGCAATGTAGTTTTATCTTGTCCTCCGTGGAGTAAGGCAACAAAGCTGTGCTAACAAATGCATTCCCCGGACTGACCCTGACATTTCTTTCCAAATCTCTGTTTTCTCAGGGTGTCACATGCACGCTGCACAAATGCACAGACCTAAGGTTGCCAGAGTGAGGGCCTGGTCAAGCCGTGGGGTCTCTGTCCAGGAGCAGTTTAAGCCTTACCTGCTTCTGCAGGTGTTTGATTTCCTTTAAATTTCTGTGATGACTGTGGTAGCTTCTTTCCCGCCACGGAGGGAGCATCTGGCTATTTGCCTAAGAGAAGATGCTAAGGAAATTAGCCTCTGGGCCTCCTTTTAAATCTTTCTTCATGTGAGTTTTCAGGGAAGGCAACTAATAGGCAGAGACACAGTACATGGTGGTGTTGATTACAAGGGTCTAGGGGACCGCTGCCGAGAGGAAAAATATTCTTGATCTGAGTCTACCTTCTCTTCACGGCCATAAAGAAATCAGTGAAATTCCAGATGTTGTGAGACCTTAAAGATTGCTTAGCCCAGCCCCCATCAAATCATGATCATCTGGACTCTGCACCGTAGCTCAGAGGTTAGGGCCTCAGCCATGTGCACCTGGGCTGGGGAGTTAAAACTGGCCAAGGCCTGCTAAAACAACAATGACAACAGTAACAAAAAAATAGCCAGGTGTTGTGGCAGGCACCTGCAGTCCCAGCTACTGGACACTGAGGCAAGAGAATCCCTTAAGTCCAAGAGTTTGAGGTTGCTGTGAGTTGTGACACCACGGCACTCTACCCAGGGCAATCAGTGAGACTCTGTCTCAAAAAAATAAGAAAAAAAATAAAATAAAATCTTTATCATCTAATCCACAATGACACCGCGCCCTTCTCTTACTTTCCTTTTTTTTTTTTTTTTTTTTTTTTTGCAGTTTTGGGACATGGCTGCGTGTGAATCCACCACCTCCGGTATGTAGGGCTAGCGCCCTAGTCCTTCTAGCCACAGGCTCCGCCCAAGCTCCCTTCTCTTTCTTCCTTTTATTTCTTCTTAGTTCTTCAAGAGGTCTTTCAAATTGTGGAGGGCTTTCACCAATGAAGCAGATGAGTGATTTCACTACCATTCGTGATTTTATTCTGAATATCTGAAACACCTATAGACGCACAGACAGCCTTGCACACCTGGCCTTTGCAGTATTTGTTTGCACATCCTTCCCTCACCAACTACCTGGTCAGCCAAAGCACACACCACCTACGCAAAGAACCCCCATTCGCATGTTTTTGCACACACACATATGCAAGTTTCTAATGATCTTTACCTTCATGTCTACTGGGTTCCTCTCACGTAGGAACATAGCTTATGACATTTTGATAACACTGGGCTACATTTCCCCACAGTTCCTCACAATGTGACAACTACACATTGCCAAAGCCGCACAGACTGACATTTACATAATAGGTGTTAAATTCTTGAGGGCAAAGACTGTTTTGTTTTGTGTGTTGACTGTCTAGAACCTAGCACAGGGTCTAACACATATTTTATGCTTGAAAATATCTATTGAATGAATGAATGATGCAAGAGTTTAGGTTTGCCATAGAAGTACTGAATATATCACCTATCTCTAAACATAAAATTTGCAGGTGATGTTAGAGATTGGTGCTAATGTAAATAAGAATTTAAATTGCATTTTTCTATTTAAACCACATAATAGGATGCCATTGAAAGTACACCTACAGCTCAGCTAGGCATCATTATTTCAATTTTCCAAAATTCAACTACCACTTTAATGGGAAGGGCCAGATTCAATCCTTATGTAAGTTGCTGGTTTTAAATCAGACAATTTTCTCACCTTCCTCCCCTAGACATTTTATCTTTTACAATTGTATTTTTGAGTGCATTACAAGAGAAAAAAAATATCAAAAGTAATTCTTTTGCCTTGGTGCATAAATTCCTCACTTCCAAAGGATGCGACAGCAGCTTGTTGACAGAATGAAAATAGAACTAGTAAGAGCAGAGTCGTCAGATGCTCCATATGATGAAATAACACACTAGGTGACTAGGTGGCTTTTCCTTTTAGAGTTTAGACCATGCCCTGCTGTTCTTTATGTTTTCTCTTTTCATTATCTATAACACCTGGGACTCAATGCTAGCCTCAAATTCAGTAGTTCAGATATCAAAATAATATAAGACATTAGCATTGCCTCATTCTATTAACAAAATATTTAATGAATTTCTAATATAGACCAGGAACCATTCCATGTTCTGGGCATACAATATTTAAAAAGATAGACAAGGTCATGCCATCACAAAGCTTGTATTCTAGTTAAGGAGCAGACAGACAATCAAGTATACAAACACTACAAACACATAAATAAATACACAAAAGAATAAGTTTAGATAACGGCATATTGTGGAGTACGGAAAGGGTCTGAGGACTGTGCTAGTTCAGGCTGTGTGAACAGGATGGCCTCTCTGTCAAGGTAGCATTTGATCTGAGACCTAAATGATGAGAAAGCTCCACTGTGCAAATGTTGGGCCCTGCCATGTGCATGAGGCCTAGTGCAACTTCCCCGAGCCTAACTAGAAGTAAATCCATCTAGCTACTTCCGCTTAGCAATGACGCAGCAAGGCCCAGCCTGAAACTGCCTCTACCTAGATACAGCTGACGTGGTACCATGCCATTGGCCCAACCCTGTTACCACCCATCACACCACCTCATCCCCTACCTCCTTTCCCCGCCCCTTCCCCACGCTCTATATAAGCGGCTGCTTGACGCAATAAAGTTGAGTTCCTTCTTCGACAGACTCCTGGCTCCGTGTGTTCCTGTTGGGGCCACAACGCTCAGCCCCGGGGATAGAGTCAGGCTGGCCCTGCTCTCCCGTTTTCTGGACCTGCCGGATAGCCCGGCATGCAAAATACAGAAAGGACCATTCCAGGCAAAGGAAAAAAACAAATGTGAAGACACTGGTGAGAGCATGAGAGATTACAGGGTGCCCTGCTCTAACATGATTGTTGAATTTCTCAGAAACTTTGCTTTATCACAAATCAAGATTTAAAAAAATAATAAAACAAATATGAGAGCCTAAAACGTCCCAACTTGCAGCAACAGAGTATTTTGTTTTAATTTCAATAATGAAGTTATTTCTTTATACCTAAGCAGGGATGTCATTCAAAATATTGAGCAGCCAATCAGAATGGACTTCCTAATCTCCTGAACCATGAGCCTAATAAACTTTTCCTTATAAATTTTCCATTTTATGGTATCCCGTTACAGCAGTAGAAACTGACTAAGAAACCCACTGTTATTGACAATTTTGTTACAAAATCTCATTATATATACATTCAATAGATATTTGCTGAGTCCTACTATGGGAAACCTCTATTCTGAGAACCAGGGTTGCAGTAGTGAGCAAAACACACTAAAAGTCCTGCCCTCAGGAAGCCTATATTGTCATAAAAAATACCCATAATTAACAGAGTACAGAAGCAAAATGCAAAATACTTTATGTAGTGATAAGAAAAATAAGTAACTCATGGAAGGAGGGTATTACATTTTAGATTGGGTGGACTTACTTAGAGGGTGAGTTTGGAGTCAAGCCCCCCAAGGAGAGGAGGAAGAAGCAAGTTGTATCTTTGTGGAGGAAATGTTCAAACTAGAGGATATGATCCGTGCCGGGGCACTGAGGTGGCGGGGAGACCAGCCTGTCAGTGCAGAGTGCCCCAGTGAAGATCAAGCAGAGTGCACACGGGACAGACCACGGCAGATGGTACAACAAAGTCAGGGAGGAACAAAGCGTCCACACATCAGAACACACAGCAAAGCCTTCAGCTTTAACTCTGAGTAAATTTGAGAGCCAGTGGAAGTTCTGAGTAGAAAACTAAGAGATGACAGTTATTCGATAATCGTAGTCGTCATCTAACAGGATGACTACTCTACATTTTTGTGCACTTTGGAGCCATGAGTGTGTCTTTATCTCCCCATCCTTTCCTTTGAAAGAACCTGTGTCTTTATAAAGAAAATGACATATCTTCATAAATTTTTCAACACTCCTTAAATGTGATTTGTGGAATGGCTATGGAATGACTGTTGGTTTCAAAGTGTGTCCTCTAAAAAAATATTTGAGTAAAGAATGTCACCCGTCCATCCACATTCACTCCTTGATTTGAGCATTTTGTATTCACCAGGCATCATGTCAGATATTTAAGAAAACACACGAATCCAGGTAGGAGTTTTGGGTAAAACTATAATTCTAAAAAAAAATTCTATTACCTGTTCTTTTTAGATTCTCATCAGGAGACAAAATTGAGAGAGAGACTGAATTGAGAGAGTCTAAGACTGAAAAATTCTTTATATAGTACATTGTAAACATTGGCGAATTTCATCTGGGGTCAATCAATATAGACGAGGTCTTTCTGCAGGAAGCATGGAGGACCCAGCCAACCGAGGAGAACCTTGGAAGTAGCCTGAAGAGACCCAGTTAACAGGAGATACCACAAAAATAAAACATAACAGAAAGAATATGAAATGTAAAAGAAAATGGAAATAGTAATTGTATGAAAAAGAATGGAAGCTTTGTTTCACCATGAAAATTAACTCAACATGTCCTAAAAATCAAATACAAAGAACAAAATTTAAAATACATTTAAACAGAAAAAGCTGTTTCTATGCGTATGCAGATAAAATCCTAGGATCATTTTGCATTTCTTTTCAATCCTAAACAATAGAAGAGATTGTCATAGCGTTTACTGAGAAAAAGTAAACAGGGAGTCTCTTCTTATATGAAGAAGAGTGAGTGTGACTGATATTTCAGATAAGCAAGAGTTCAGAGAAGAAAACCACCCTTGCTATAAGATAACAGGTTTAAGTAAATTTGCCTTAATAGAAGATACATAAAATAGTTACTATGCAAGTGTGGGCATAAAATAACCCATGGTATGTAATAAAATCAAGTTTACAATTTAGATAAATATGGCTTTAAAACTTAATACAATATGAAGAATACATAATGTGTAAAACAATTTCTGCTTTCAAGCCTCACATAACCCTGGTACCAATTCCTGCCAAATGGGGTACAAAAATAAAACTACAGAAAACTCTCACTTTTGAGTTTAGATGTGAAATCTAAATAAAATGCTGGCAAATCAAATTCAGCATAATATTAAAAATAATACATTGCAGACACATAGTGTTTATTACAAGAATGTAAGAGTTGTTTAATATTAGAAAATCTATTGATATGAGTCTTACATCATTAGATTAAAAGAAAAGGAAAAATTGGCCAGGCAATTGGTGGCTTGTGACTATAATCTTAGCACTCTGGGAGGCCAAGGCAGATGGATTGCCTGAGCTCAGGAGTTTGAAACCAGGCTGAGCAGGAGTTAGACCCCATCTCTACTAAAAATAGCAAAAACTATCCAGGTGCTGTGGTGGTTGCTTATAGTCCCAGCTACTCAGGAGACGGAGGAAAGATTGCCTGAGCCCAAGTGTTTGAGATTGCTATGAGCTATGATGATGCCATAGCACTCTACCCAGAGTGACAAAATGAGATTCTGTCTTAAAAAAAAAAAGGAAAGGGAAAATAATTTATCACTTCAAGTAATCCTACAGTGTTATTAAAATTAAAATTCTACGGCTGTTATCAAACTTTTAGCAAATGAGAAATACAATGAATTTTTTTTTTCTTTTTCTTTTTCCTTTTTTTTTTCTTTTTTTTTTTTGAGACAGAGCCTCAAGCTATCACCCTGGGTAGAATGCCGTGGCATCACAGCTCATACAACCTCCAACTCCTGGGCTTAAGCAAGTGTCCTGCCATTGTCACCCAAGTAGCTGGGACTACAAGACGCCCTCTACAATGCCTGGCTAACAATGAATTTTCTCAACACAATAAAGAATAGTTGTGTCAGGCTACCAACCAGCACTATTCTCAAAGACTCCACAATATTGCATCAGTAGATATTTCCTAAGCAATACCTAAAAATCGGAAGAAGGGGTCAAGGAGAACAGTCCCTGTCTTTACAGAAAATGGCAGGTACGTTTTGAATAAATATCTAACAGCAATTCTCAACCTGTGGGTCGTGACCCCTTTGTAACAATGAAAATACATCATGGCATTAGGAAGGTGGAGAACCACTGACTACAGTAAGGTAAAGAATGAAGGCATATATTTGTCTTTGGGAATAACATTCCAGACACAGGTTGAGAAGAGGGAGGTAGAATTGATAACAGAATAAAACATCAGCCATTACCAATAGAATCAGGGCAAAGCTTCTATCACTTTCACTTTTTACCACTTCCTTCAGATGCTCTGGAAGTTCTAGTAACATCCGGTGAAGAAGAAGGAGAAGAAGAAGGAGAAAGAGTGGGAAAAAGAGGAAGTGGAAGAAGAGAAGGAAGAAGAGAGGGAGGAGGAAAAAGGAAGGAGGAAAGGGAAGAGGAAGACATAGTAATAAAGATTCAGAAAAAGGATAATTGTAATGAATTGCAGATTATATAATTGTACATTAGACTAAACTAGCTATCAAAATCTGTTAAGAATATTTGGGTAGATAGGGAGTTAAAGATAATTTTTCTTTTTCCCTTCCCTTCCTTCCTTCCTTCCTCCCTCCCTCCCTTCCTCTTTCTTTCTTTCTTTCTTTCTCTCTCATTCTCTCTCTCTCTCTTTCTTTCTCCCTTTTTTTCCTTCCTTCCTTCCTTCCTTCCTTCCTTCCTTCCTTCTTTCCTTCCTCCCTCCCTCCTTTCTTTCTTTCTTTCTTTCTCTCTTTTTTTTGTGAGACAGAATCTCACTCTGTTGCAACAGACTAGAGTACCATGGTGTCCTCATAACTCACGGCAACCTCAAATTTTTGGCCTCAAGTGCTTCTCTGTTGCCCCTACCTAATTTTTTTTTCTATTTTTAGTAAAGAGGTAGTCTCATTCTTGCTCTGGCTGGTTTTGAACTTGTGAGCTCAAGCAATCCAACTGCCTCAGCCTCCCAGAGTGCTAGAATTACAGGCATGAGCCATCATGCCCAGCCCCCAAAATAAATATTCCTTAAAATTAATATTTTTGGTATACCAGCAATAAAAAAGACAGCTTAGTGAAAAATAAATTTCATTGTCAATACCAAGTTACAGAATACTTAAAAATAAACTATGGAAGTTTGGAAAACCATTATGAGAAAAATCTATAAAGTATTACTAAGCAACATAGTAAAAACCTTGGTATATAGAAAATATGAAGAAATGGTCTAAATTTGAGAACTTTAAATGTAGAAGTGAAAGAAATCTGAGCAAAATCTTTAATGGTGTTTGGGGGGGGGGATGTAACAAATTTCTAAATTTAACAAACATTATTATAAACATTATAACATTATTATAAAATAAATGAATCAGACAGTTCAGAAAACAGTATGGAGAGATATTTAGAGTAGTAGATAACACAGCAATATATAATAATCAAAACAGGCTGATACTGACAACACAATGGAAAAATAAGGAGACAGAGATAAAAGCCTACTTTAATTTATAAGTATATAAGAATTTAGAATGTTAAAACATTTAAAACTTTGGATTTGCATGTTATAAAAAGTGGTATAGCTAGTAAAATCTGTAAGTTGATAGAAAAATATTATTAAAATGAAAATAATTTATTTTAAATACACACCAAACCTTGGAAGCATGTAGAGTCAGTTTCTAATCACTGAAATCATTCCTATTATATAATACAATGAGAGAAGATTAATTCCACAAATTCCTTTTGTTGCCTGTCCTGTAATTATAAGTATCCTTCTGGATATTGGACAGAGATCTTTAATGTGTTAGTTCCCTGGCTCTCTATGTGGAGATAACATGGCATAGGTGAAAAAATCAAGGGCTTTTATTGTTCCAAACCTGTATTCAAACCTTGACTGCAATATTTGGTGTATATGTAATCCCAGGAAAATTAACATTTCACAGCTTCAAAGTCTTATTAATATAATTATGCTAATTATACCTACTTTCTGATACATAAGATATGAAATTTATTTATAAACTAGAAAATTCACAAATGTCAATTTACCTTTAGCAACTTTCTATTTCTAACCCAAGTGCTTGTTATTGTTGTTGTTGTTGCTATTGTTGTTTTTGAGACAGAGTCTCACTGTGTCACCCTTGGTAAGTGCTGTGGCATCACAGCTCACAGCAACCTCAAACTCTTGGGCATAAGCAATTCTCTTGCCTCAGCCTCCTAAGTAGCTGGGATTACAGGCCCCTGCCACAACAACCCCTGGCTATTTTGTTGTTGTTGTTCTCATTGTTGTTTAGCAGGCCCAACCCGGGTTCAAACCTGCAGTCCTGGTGTATGTGGGGACTACGGGCACCAAGTGTCTAACCCAAATGTTAATGTCTCCACTTCAAGTGCTTTACTCATTATGAAATGCACCTGTCTAGGTATTCTTAGTTGTTACTCACTGCTGTCTCTGCCCTTGAGGTTATCCGTTGTGCGCTAAGAGCCTCAAAATCATATCGCAGATTCTCCTGCCAGCACAGTAAAATTTCACCAATGAGAGGTGTCCTGTGAAGATGGAAAAGGAGAAACCATTAACCCCCTTGGCAGTAGGTAGCCATGTGGGCAGTGGCTCCCATGAGGTTTGTCTCGACTCCCAAGTAAGGCACCTCTGTCATGACAGGCAGCTATTTCCTATTTCTTTGAAAATAGAAATAATTTTCCATGACCTTGAACAAATCAAACATATATTGTTTGGGTAAGTTCCTCGTAGTATCATCTTCCTTCTATTAAACCCCACTCTCAATTACAACCGTTCACAGTTTTCTTTTTAACTGTTTTTTCAAAATATATTAACCTATATCAGTGTATCATATTTGCCTTCTTTGCATTTGATGATGGCAATTCTAGGCTTCCTTGAATTTGCTTCTTCCTTAATTTCCCCAAAGTTCTGACACTCAACCTCTTCAGTTTTTCTGGTTGTGTTATAATTTTCCTCATTATCTCCCTAAGTTTCTTTTTGTCCTTCTTTTTAAAGGTATCATTACACATTTCAGTTTCCTTAGCCTCCTACCAAAAGAGGAGTTGTACTCAACTTGAATTGCTGCCAAGTTTAGTGAAGTCTCCCAATTCACTGATTTTAAGCAATTAAAGAGAGATGGAAATACCCACATCTGCCAATCAACTGATTTTTTTTTTTACATCCTAGTATATTTTGCAGATTTGATGGGTGCAGTTTTTCTCTCCCCACTGACTGCAGCTGTGAATTTGCAACTTTTGAATTTCTGTTCATTTGCCATTAGACAAATGTGTTTGGGAAAATTAAAACTTTTTGTGCTGGCTCAAATTTCTGATTGCTCACTCTGTAATCTCTCAACTGCTTTACTTATCACCTTTGTGTGGTTCACAATCTCCATTTTCTACCTTCAAAGTACATGTTTTGGGGTTGCTGTGGTAGAGTCTTAAGAAAGGGTCAGATGCCTAAGAGTTTAACATTCTTCAGGTGGAAATGAAGTCTAAAGAGAAGTGATCCCAGGAAAGAAGGAGGAAATGCCCACTTGGTAGTCAAACTATTCATTAAGTCGATCTAAGTGTTGTTGAACACCTAAGCAATACGGCTCTAAAAGAGATTTCAGGCTGTAAAACACATAGAAAATTCGAAATTACATCTCATCCAGGAGCACGAATCGATACAATGAATTCTGTGTCTAGTCCTAAAAAGCAAGCATTGACTTCTCCTTCCATTCACTCACAATGTCCTGTTGCAGAAAATATTATCCCAATAGTGAAAGATACAATGATTAGAAGATGAGGCAACCTCATTCATGTCCTCTCAGCCCCTCCTTACTACATATGAGAGAGGGGAGACGCCTAGGGTTTGGCTAAGGATGCATCCTCATTTGCCTGCTTCTAAGTTCCTCAACAAAACCCTGCAGGAACACGGTACCCACACCTAGAGAATACCTTCGATTAGAGAACCAAGAATCTCAGGGATAGAGACAAGAAGCACTATCAGCAGACCGACCGCACAAGCAGCCATCTGGATAGAGCAATTGACAATAATCAGGCAAAACAACACATTTCCAAAAAACAGAAAAAGATAACAGAATAATGAACATCAGGATGGAAAAATGAGGCCTGACTTGATAATACCACCCAGAGTGGAAGCAATAATAGAACACAGAAGCAGTTGTTAACCTTGATGACTGGGCTTGGAAGTTTGGACATAGAGCTAGACTGCTGATCCACAGGAAGAATAAATTCTTTCCAACACAGAATTGCCTGTTTTATTTGTTTTCGTAGCCTGCAAATAAAACATTCCATATGTTTCTGATTGTGAGTGAAATGGAGAGGAAAATAAAACATCCTCCTTTCAAAGGGAGATCCAAATGTTCTCAAATATCCTCTTCCAGGGAAGTGTATTCTATCATAGTCTCTAGAATTATTAGGACTTTGGGGGCTTACAATTAATAAGGAATTTATGCAGGTATCTAATTAACACAATTATTTTTTTTTTAACACAATTATTTTTTTAAGTTATTCTAAACACTCCTGTGTCTTATACAGGGAGGCGAATAAAAAAAAATTATTTGAACAACGATTAACTCCTTATAATGTAAATTTAAGAATTATGTTGACTACAACTTTTCATTACTAAATGAAAAATAATATTTCAGATAACACCAACAGGCTTATGCTTAGGGTAAAAATAAAATTGAAAAAATACAGAGAAATACTGAGACATCAGAAAAGTGCCTACTGTAGCCATTTTCCTTTTCCTTTCAAATATTTTCTTTTCTTATTTGATTAAAAAACATTCATTACACATAATTGTGGGGAAGGGCTTTCTTATATGCTAGTATTTTTTTAATTTCTATTTTAGCAAAGGACACAGCAAGCTATTTTCAACTCCAAGAGTCTCTAAGTACTAATTCTTGATTTATTTTCATTTTAATGGATTGTGAGCTTACATTTAAATAAGTCATCTGAATAATATTTTGGTACATAGTGTGTGGGAAGGCCCTAACCTGATTTTTTTCCAACTAGCAAATTGGAATAATCTATCCCTTTACTAATGGTTTTTGATGGTTCTATAAAGATATCAGATGTAAGTTAATATATCTCAGGGAGCTTTCCCAGGATGTTGCTGTTAGTGCACTAAGCTGACTGTTGTTTTTTGGCTCTTCACAATATATTCCATCTACTGTCCTTACATAGTGCTCCTTAATAGTTCATTGAAAAGGCTCACCATATGTGTGTTGTTCTTTTAAGTGTTTTCTTTGTTATATATTCCCTCTAAGTTCTCTTAGAAATGCTTATTTTTTTTCCTTCTAATTTTAAAATATTACATTGAAATAGAATTAAACTAAAATTTATAAATTGACCAAAGCATATTATCAAAATTAAGTGCTATAGCAATGCTGACTTCCTGCCACTCCTGAAACACCCAGGAATGTTCCAATTTGTTTTCTCCCTGCCTTGGATAATTCCCTATCCCACCCCCCCACCCCCCATAGCTTGTTCTCTTGCTATTTTCAGGTTTCTGACCAAATGTCATCTTTTCATAAAGACTTTCCCTGACCGCCTATTATCAAAAAAGTTTTCATAGCAATTGTCATTTCCTAACACTTATGTTGTACATTTATTTGTTTATTTTTTCTTTTCCCCTCAAGAACTCAATCTCCATGAGAAGAGAAACGCTTGTCTGTTTACTGCTAATTCCTTGGCTCTTGGAGCAGTGCCAGACACACTGAAAATTTTTAGTAAAACATTTTAGTCTTTTAAAAGACTAAACCATTGAACTTAAAATGCCCCCTACATTCATGAATTTGTGATTTCTAAACGAGGTCACTTTCATCAGCAGTTCCACAGTTTGCACTTTGTCCAATAGCTGTTCTCTAAATGTTTTCCTGAATCATTTCTCTGGGGGGGGGAGGGGTACATGAAGTGGGAAGTTGTGCTACATTTACCTATGGTCAGGTGTGGGGATGAGATGTCAGCCCATGACATTTGGTTCCCAGTTTCAAAAAATAGCTACTGATTCTGAGTTGATGGGGGCAAATGAGCAATCTAATGATGCGAATAGGCAAAGCACCAAGATTTATTAAAGAAAAAATATAGGAAGCATAGCACATTCTCAAAGTCTGTAGGGAGTGGACTTCTCCAAAGAGAACAGCAGCCCCCCAGGGTTAGGGTCTGGCCCTTTATGCAAATATGTTAAGCTGGGGATGGAATATTCATGATTTTTTCTGGAAAGAGGTGGAGAGTTCTCAAAATTGTGAACCCTCCCCTTTCTTGACCTTGTAGGGTAACTTCTGAGGGTTGCTATGGCATTTGTAAACTGTCCTGACACAGGTGCATGTGATTTTTATTATGCTAATGAGGGTAGTTCATTTGAGGACACTGCCACCTTGTTTGTTCACATGCTCCAAAGACCCTCTTTTGTGGCTTTGATCATATCTTCATATTGTGGTTTCTTGACCTCCTTCTGACTGGTGAGTCCCTGGAGATCTCCTGTCAGATACCAAACATCTATTTGGTCCTTTCAAGTCCCTTGTTCAGGGCATTTATTCCTTCTCGGAAGCTCCCTCTGGTCAATTCATTCCTTTTATGGTAGACCACAAGGCATCTCCTAGACCTAGTGCCATCTACCACTTTCCCTCCTTATCCCTACCTAACCCAATTCACTATCTGCCACTCAAATGTCCTCCCTTCCACCTACTCTCTTATAGGGCTTTGGAGTCTGTGCCTAAAATGACTCCTCTTAGCCAGGAATAAATATTTCCCTCAGTTTGTGTACAAGAGCCCTTCCTGAATTTCAAACAATAAGCTAGTGTTTATGAAATACCTACCAGGAGTCAGAAATCATGCTGGGAACATTCTATAAATACATAAAACCCCCCTTTGATCATTACTACTTTTTGGCCAGGTGTGTTGTATCAACTCCTATACTGTTAAATGGAAGATCAGAGAGTTGAAAGACGCTCTTCAGGCTGACATAATTAGTATAGAGTTAATCCAAGATTTGCACATAATAAACAAAGTTCAAAGCCAGAGACTTTTCTATTTCTTCCCTTTCTCCTTCTCTGTCTCTTTTCAGTAAAGAAGCTGTGTACTTACCCAGTTATCTAAACCAAAAAGTTTGAGGTTATGGTCACCAAGACTACCTTCACTTTGCACCAACCCCAAGTTCAGAAAGTTTTCACAAGGACTCTCAGTTTTAACAATTTGCTACCAGGACTCACATAACTCACTGAAAGCTATTCTGCATTCAGTTATGGTTTATTACAGGAAATCAGAGCACACATTAAAACTAGCCAAAGGAAGAGACACGTGTTACCTACTCACAGAGTATTATTGTCAATAAGGGAAACTCACCGAGTTTCCATGTCCAGAGTTTTTTACTAGGGTGGTATTCCATAAGCATGAATGACTGGCTGAGTATGCACATGGTTGACTCCTACTGTCTGATCCAAAGCCCCCATTCTAAATCACACAGTTGCTCTTTCTGATGTGGTTAAACCTCACCATAGTATTATCAGGTGTGGCAAGCCCTCCACCTTAAGTAAAGGCACTTTTATCACATATGAAATGATTAATACCTCCCACATGATAAGGGCAAAAGCCAGAACTCTCTTTGGGCAAAGTCAAATTCTTTACTGCACAGTATCTGAATCACTCATGAAGACATCAACATCTTGTGAAGACAATATAGTCCATCGCCGTGGCTCGGGCTTTGCCAAGTTACACAAATAAACTTGTGGACCCAGGGAAGTCCTTTCACAGACTGGAAAAAGCTGACACACAGAGATCAGATCTGACATCATGTCAGCTGGTACCCCAAGTGTTGTGCTTCATCTTTCAAAGCTTATTAGAGGCTTGGCAGGTTTTTATAGTACTAAGTTGAGAAAGAGCACAGATGACAGAAAAGTGAAACATCAGGACTGTAAACTGCTAATTGCAAATTCCGTATGTTTGCAAGGCAAACAACAGTGAGGAGTATCACTGGTGAGAAATTGCTGAAGTATGTACTTACATAGCTAGCAGAATATAGAATTATGTAAAATCATATCTCTCACTAATTATGTTCCCATCCCCAAATCAAGAATGCTTAAGGTAAAGATTAAGGACCCCTGAATTTAAATCCTTGTTCTCTCAAATATGCGCTTTATATTTTTACACAACCTACTTAGCCTCATCTCTACGCTTTAAGGGCATAAGATTGATAAGCCAGATAATACTATACATTATAGAAATGATTAATATAGACTCTGAACTTGGATTGCTTGAATTAAATTCCAATTCTGATCTTCACCAGCCCCAGGTTCCTCAATATTTCTGATCATTGATTTCTTTATCCATAACATGCCAGATCCATAAGATCTTTGTTGCAGAATAGATGTCGATGTATGTTATTTGTTATTAGATTTATTGAAGCATTAAAGATGTTTTTACCATTAAATACCAACAAAAAGTTTACTGTCAACTGAGTTTGTAATAGTCCAGAGCTGTAACTACAGGTTTTTGGGGCAAGTTTATGAAGTATTAAAGCATCATTATCACCAGGCAGTGTAAACCAAAAAAAACCCAAGACTGACCAATCAAATGTATCTCTTGTTGAATGAATGAATTTCCATTATGGAAAAAAAGCTATAAAAATGCTAAGGATTAAGAACATTGTCTCTTTTCTAATACCCCATGCTTTCATGATGGTAAGTCTCAAGAAGAAGAAAGAGGAATGTTATGGTCTTATTTACGTAATAAGTGAATAGGGGACCATTAGAATTTTTTTTTTTTTTCAATCCACAAATGAAATAGAATTAAGAATACAATGTAGTTTAAAAAGGATTACACAGAGGTGACAATCAGGAACTTCTTTTCTTTCTTTTATAATTAGATGCTCATTAATCACTGGTTTTTAAGAATATCCTATATTCTTTACTCCTTTTTTGGTGAAGAGTTATTGCTATAAATAACATAACTCCATAGTTTAAAATAAAAGTAGAGAGAACTTGTTGGCAGAAATACATAAGTGTGTCTATTTATAAATACGAATAATGAGACTAAGAATAAAAATAATAGGTAATAGAATATTTATAATACATATATTTAATTTATACACTGTTGTACATATGTATATGTTATGTGTTCATTGTTTATATTATATATATTTATTAGTATATATCGTTATAAAAATACATATGCTATTATAACGTTAGTTTTTATTGAATCTTTATATGAGTCCCTTACTATACTTGTGCTAGCTCTTTAATTTGGCTCCTAGGTAATTTTGTTATCTTCAATTTATAGATTGTGGTATGAAGATTCTGAATGGAAAAGCAATTTTTCTAGAGTTAAACAGAAATTGCAAAGCAGATCATGTGAATCCTGATCGCTGATAAAAAAGTTCATAATCTTAAAAAAATTCATGTTGGTGATGATAAAAAAGCAGCAAATTAAGAAAAATTGCTGTCATATCTCAAATGCTCAATATACACCAAAATGCTAATACAGTATGCACTGTGCTAAATATTTTAGTTGCAGCATTTGAGCAAATAGTCTCAGAGATATCAAGTGATTTTGATCAAGTTGTAGTTAAAAACTTTCAAGAATGCTTTGCCTTAAAACTTTTCTTCAATTTAATATTGTCTCTCCTACTTTTAAGGTAGTTTGCACATTGCAGGTGAAAAGATTCTTTCCTTGACCAAATTTGGATTAGTCTCCTCTGTGTATTCTTTATGGCTAGACTAAAATTTGAACTTCCTTGTTCTTCCTTATAGAGTTTAATTCTAGCAGAAATCCAATGTCAGTTAAGTGAGGGCCCTTACACACCCCTAAATGTCTGATCATTCTCCATATCTGATCATGTTCTTCAACCTCAGCATCCTGCAGGAGATATCTGATCAAGAATCCTGTTAGATAGATTTAGCCCACATTCCTCCTTACCCCTGATATTTTCTTTTCTCTCTTAGTAATTTTTCATCTACCAACCTTCCTCCCTGCCCCATACATACGTTGATGTATGTGGAATTGAGCTCTGTCCTGTGTTGAGGTTTCCTTTACCCATCACAATAGTTTTTGTGAATAAATTGCTTTTACCACTTAAACTACTATCCAGCTCTGATTTTTCTTTTAATACTGGCATACTCACTCAGGTGAGTACATTGTCACGATTCCCACCATTATGAAAGATCAGTGACTGTAAATTAGAAAGGCCTTAGTTCTGTAATTAATAAGCCATGATGTCATTGCTGAACTGACACCCTCGTGACTAGCTTTGAAGCCTGGGTCAAGTAATTTGATTCTTCTAGATTTGGAATTATTTGTCAACAAAAGTAAATTGAATTTGCATTAGAGTACGCCTATTAATACACCACAATGTTGAGAAGCTTGGGCATAGTTGTTCTGTAGATGCCATTACTGCCCAGCAGCCCTGCTTGCAAAAAGAGTATTATCACATAGGGAAATAAAAGCAGCATATTGTATAGGAAAGAACCAGAGAGAATCACAACCTAAAATCTGCCCTGACCTGATTTCTTGCAAAATTTCATTTGTTCTCATCTGAGTGTATAATTTGGATCTCCGTAAAGGCCTTATTAAAATTGATTTCTTATTGATCTGTCCTATGCCAGTGTTCACTTGCGATGTACTTGACATTTGGCTATCATAAAAAAGGGAATTGACAGATATGTGTCAACTTAACTTTTGACCAAAATGCTATATAATTGAACGGAAAAGCAATGTTAACACTGTGCATCTGATTCCAGTTCATGTGCTTAATGGGCTAACATTTTAGAGCACCGACCCTTAAAATTCTAATGCATGGCAAATCGGTATGTAAATACCAGCAATTCTGGGGAGATTTGTATCAGTAGAGCCCTATGCTAAGGAGCAATATCCCAAGGAGCTAGAGGTTTTTCTTTCCCTCTGAAATGAAAATCAGAAAATTGTAAAGCAGATTAATTTGAGAAGTTTTTTGAAAACTGCAAACCGTCTGTTAATAGATGCACAATGCCTAGACAAGGCCTGGAATCATATAGCTATGGCAACAGATATCAAACAGTAAATGAATGTTATTTTCTTTTACCACTTCTGGTTATAATAAAGCAAAATTAAACAACATCTATTCCCCCCAAAACAAAACCCAGGTGCAGAGAGGGCAATAAGTGGGGCACAAAACATGCAAGCTTCATATTCAAGGCAGAGACGTGTTCTTAATCAGCCCGTTTATAAACTTGCAGATTTAGAGATGAAAAACCTCTCCCTCATCTCGCATTTAAAAATGATGACAATGTGTGTCATTGATCTTTATTTGTGAACAGAAAGAGGCATATCATATCATTTAAAGCATACCTTTTCACTGATGGTCTTTCATTCAAAATGCTTTTATCACATGATGGCTGATTGTTACTTCCACTAAAGTACTAAGGAGATAAGGTAGCTGAAGGACCTCCCCAGGCTTAACCCATCCTGACGTACTCTAGTCCCAGGGTTATTGTTTGTTTGCTGTGTAAAGTTTCTTAAGCTCTACGTACTATAAAATAGAATAAGATAACACATTCTTTGAAATGTTACTGCAAGAACTCAACCTAAGTTGCTTTAGCCAATATAAAGCCCTGTGTAGTCATACATAATACTATTAACAACATCATTCATTTGTTGTTTGCTATGCAATAAACAGTACTGCCCCTCCGAAGTATGAAAGGCATCTTACCCTCAGTCAATAGAAGTATTCAGTAAAAGGGCTTCTCCACATTTAAATTATAGTTTTTAAACAGCCTATTAAAGTGCCTTTGAAAAGTTTACACTGCACTTTCTCTTGCATATATGGATCTTTTCCTCTTGTAAAATCCCAGGGCATTTCAAGTAAGGAAAGGTCATTTAGCTCATCTGGTCGATTATAGCTACGATCCATTTCCCCAACAAGAAGCAAGGAAAGCGTTTCTCAACGTGTATCAAGAAAAAAACTCTTAAACCATTAGGATTAAAGCGTTGCATATGCCACAAGCACTAGACACCTAATTTCATCACAGACGATTGATGATTCTGCCATCCGGGCTGAATCAGGTCCGGGACACTGGGACTCAGTGCTTCAGTAGGGAGACAGGTTCACTGCAGCTTTCATCCAGTTTAAAAAATATTTTATTGACACATAGAACATTCAGAGTCATAAAAATATATCATGTTTATTACTGCTTTTATGGCATGCATAGATATGACACAGGGCATTGAGCCATACAGCATTAGACAAGCATTTATTTCACCCTGAGCTGAAGACTGCAGAGCTCAGCTTCTATCTCAGGAGCCCAGCTGACAGGACAAACTTCATCAGAAAAAAAGCAGTTGGGGAAAACACAAAAATCAATGCAGATGGATACATTAGCGAAATGTCCTGATTGGGTTTACTACGTGCTAAACAAGCCTGTTCAAGATACAATAGAAAACGTTTCTGCCAAAGGCATCAGATTGCTAAAGCAGAGATTTTAAAAATAATCATCTTTCGTGGATATGGGAATATAGCCAGAAAATTTACCTTTAACACAATAACTAAGAAAATGCCAGGAAGGCTTTGTTATCCAGTGTGATGAAAATGTGTCAAACAGTCTATAAAACCAGTATATGGTGCCCCATGATCGCATTAATGTACACAGCTATGATTTAATTTTTTACAAAAAGGACTTTGCCTAATATCCATAGTTTGTGATTACATTATCACCCAGACTTTGTTAGACATTTTTATGAAGAGCTATTTCCTGGAGAATTATGACCTCAGACATTTGGTTTTTGAGTTACTGAGTGGACAAACAGTTAAGTATGGATCTAGATTTAACAAACTCAAGGGTGTCCATTATCTAAAGCCAGATTAGGGCAAAGCTGGAGGGACAGAATGTTATGATGAGACCGGAGAGGAGAGTGACATTTGCATATAAATGGCAAATGTAAGTGAGTGGAAAGGAAGCATTAAGAAATTTGCATCTGATTTAGGCTTGCCCTTATTCAGCAGAATGCACTTGTCACAACTTGTTGGGCTGTGTTCAAAAAGTAGCCAGGGATGGAGAAGATGTAGAAAGACATGAAGGGAAATGAAGTCTATACATAGGGACATAAATATATATCAAGTGCTCAGAGAAAGTTTGAAGATCTTCCCCTCAGTGATACACCCTGACCTGGCTAAATATTTTGCTCACCTAAAAGCATAGAAAATTCCACCTGAATTTATACTATCCCCTCCCCATCCAACTTCTGTCTGCCTCAAAAAAGTTGTTAATTTCTCTTTTGAGAAAGTCTCACAGTTTTCTTGGAGCTAAAGCACATGCACACCACTTTTCCTTCTAGGGGTCTTAAACTCATTCAAGGCAGAGACCATCTCATTAATGTGTATGCGTCTCTTAATTCTCACTATCTCATATGAGTGCAGCAGATGGCATATATTAGGACCTAAATAAAGAAATGGGGAACAAATGATTGAAGAAGGAAAGCTGTCCTGCAGAAAAGCATCGTTACAATATTCGCAGCATACCTGAACTAAGTGCTTCTCCCTGGAGAACTATTGAAAATGGAAAATTAATTGAGATAAGAATGGGAGAAGACATGTTTTTCTCAAGAAAATTAAAATTAAAATTAAACTGCCTTTATTGCAAAAGTACCTACTCCTTATTCCAAATTATTAAAATTTAGAATTTGATATTCTTTGGACCCAGGTGTTAACAAGTATGGTCTCAATAACAGATGATTAGCAGTGGTAGACATACCTACAGCTTAATGTCGTAGAATAAGGCCAGAAAAGTCTCTGTGTCACTAAAAATATATACATTGTTTTGTTTTATTGTGTTTTTTGAAATGTGGTGTCAGATGCAATATAATGATTCAGGTGATGGCAGGTTTCTTTGTAATAACCTGGTAAGATATACTGAATTCTCTTCTGTGTTCCTAAAGGAGAGTCCCATGGAAGGAGTCGTTCGGCTCCTTTGCACTGTGGAGTCATTTACCTGTTCGGGATGGCTTGCTGGAGGATTGTAAAGAATTGCAGGCAGGCACTTTTCCCTTGGTGGAACAATCGTTCATGTAGAGTTTAATTCATCTGTGTAGCCTCCAAGACACTTCTCAAGTGTGGTCTTTTTAGAAGAGGAAAGAAGTTGTTTTCAAACCAGAGGCATTTTAAAAAGAGAGTGAGAAAGTGATGTAGGTATTCTATTTTAAATTAGCAGTATTTAAATCGTTCCCTAGCTGCACCCAGTGGATTGCCCGGCGGTGTGCAATCTGGTATCCTGAAGCAGCTCTGCCATTCTCCTGCTGTGTAACATTGGGTAAGTTACCTAATTTCTCTGTTTCTGTTTCAGTTTCTTCATCCGTCAAAAGAGAAGAAAATATTAATAAAGTACATAATTCTGAGGAACTAATAAGATGACACCTTAGAACACTGTCTCTCTCATAGAAAGTTCTCTATGTGTTAAGTACTGTTTCCTGAGGCCAAACAGGTAGTTTGGGAGCCTTGGACATAATGCATTTCCTCTGCCTCCTTTATGTTTGATTCATGGTGCCAACAAAACAGTTCTCTACTTTGAACTCTTCTTCTTTCAACTCAACCAAGGCCGTTCTCTCCCAATTCACAACTCATTTACTCTCATCTTCCAAGGCAACAGGGTTCCCATCAAAAGTGTGAGCATTCAACATTTATTAAACACCTATCATCCATTTAGATAAAATCTGCTGAAAAACCTTCAGTGTCTGCTGGATAAAACTTCACTCCTTAGGCTAACATTCCAGCATTCACGACTCTAGTAAAAGTGTCCTCACCTTTTCCAGAGACAGAGAAACAGATGTATTTTAAGGAATTGGCTCATGTGTTTATGAATTTGGCTGGTAAGTGTAAAGCCTGCCGGCAGGCCAGCAGACCAAAGACCCAGGGAAGAGCTACAGTGCAAGTTTGAAGGCAATCTGCTGGCAGAATTTCCTTTTCTTAGGGGAGGTGGTCAGTCTTTTTTCCTGAAAGCCTTCAACTGATTGAATAAGGCTGACCAATATTTATGTGCTCTACTCAGAGTCCCCCAATTTAAAGGTTAATCTCATCCAAAAATTACCTTCAAAAGAACATCCAGAATAGTTTATGGTCAAAAATCTGGGTATGAAAGCCTAGTCTAACTGACAAAATTAACCATCACATGTGGCCTACAGAGAGCAAGTTTTCTGGTGAGGTTCAAGTTGCAAATCTGCAGTGAGGCTGGGGTTCAAACTTCTACATCGTACTGCCAAGTTGGCAGATCCAGAAACAGTCTGAATTAATGAAAAAGCAAGTGGGGTGATATTCAAGCCGGGCTCCTTAAGGCAAAGCTGGAAATCAGGAAATGAAAGACCAGTTACTACTGCCAATTCCAAATGGTCAGGCCAAGAGGTGGTAGCCAAAGAGAAAGTGAATCAATGTGGGGGCAGGTGTTGAACAATAAGAGGCTTTAAAAGCCTAATCACCTGCTTGGGCAGCAGTGCTTTGGTGCTTTGGACCATTAACCTGGATTATAGGAGAAGTGGACTTGAAGTCAGGCTGACTAGAGTTTGGCCAACTGGCAGGAAATGATGGTTGTGAACACTCAGGAGCAAAATGATAGAAGTCCAAGCTAAGGATACTAATAAAATAGCTAATGTAGATGTGAAAAATGTCAAGTTCTAGCTCACACAGCTGGCAAATGGCAGAACTCTTGCCCCTATTTTGCAGCTACATTTAATTTCTTAATACTTATCAGGTTCTTTGGCTCACTGGGCATATGAAAATAAGGAAAGGGCTACAAAAAGACTTAAGAACACCCTGAAAAATATTCAAGGAAGATAGTCAATGAAAGAAGTTAGGCAATAGCAGTGTCATACAAACAAATCTACAGATTTTCAAAGCCCTGCAAAGATGTACGAGACAAAAATTTCTACATAAGAAAGTTATTCCATTTGATGCTAGACAAATAAAGTACTCTAATAGTCAAAATTAAAAATTATAGAATAAGGATAAAAATAATCACATTGATTATAAAGACACTACACTGTGCTCTTCAGATATGTAATTTAATGTAATCTACTATCATATTATCAAAAACAGGTGTTTGTATACTTTGTGCTTTCAGAAAGCCTCAGTGGATTTCCTTCCCAAGGACTCATAGCTGATGATAACACATAGGGTATGTGAGTCCACAAAGGGCCATTTCCAAATCCCATGTTAATTCCATTTCATTAGTGCCACCCTTGAAAGAAGATCAGACCTGGGACACTGATTCAGTATCAGAGGTGGAAGATGTAACACTTCTTTTTATTAAAATAAGATCTGTTGAAGGGCTCAGAGAACTTAGAAAAACATCAAAGTCACCTATCTCTAGGACATTAGTCTTACAAATATAACATTTCACAAAGGATCCTAGAACACCTATTTCCTCATCTACACTATACACTAAAAAACCTGACATCATCCAAACATTCTCCTCCTACCAGGGGAAAAATTGACAGCTGTCTCCAGGATCACCCCTAGTCTCTACTCTCATCATTTCTGTCACAGTTGGTTCTATCAGCAGAAGTATGACTGGACATCTTTCTGGTCTGAGGCCAGAGGTCTCACATGTGGGAGCTGCAAATAGCAACAGCACGCTTGATGAGTTATTGCTGTCTTTCTAACTCCTGAGGAATTAGGAAGAGTGAGAGAGCAACTTCCCAGTGGATCAGAGCACACAATAACAGCATGCTGTGTGTACTATTCATATTCTAAAACCTGCTTTAAAAGGCCGGGTAATGAGTTCAATAAATTTAAGAAGATTGTGATTGCTCATAAATTATAAACACTTGAGCTATCTGTACATTTTTCTATTAGCACACAGATAACATGATGAAAGCAATAAAACTGATTATTTTATAAACTGTGATATGGTAATATAGTTAGAGAATTTCTGAAAAGTATTTAAGCTTCTAACTTAACTGATAGGAAACTATAACTGAACATCATCATATATCCGCATACTGTTAAAAAATTTATGTAAAGACTTGATATTACTTTCTACTTTGGAAAATCTCTTTTACTTTTTATGTTTTCATTGACTGATTATGTCATAAAAATTTTATGGTAATCCTATCAAGTCCTTACAAAAAGGAGTAGAGACACTAGACATCTCTCTCTTTTTATCTCTCTCTCTCCATTTAAGTAGAAGAAAAGCCATGTGAGGACACAGCAAGAAGACATCTGACTACAGGCCAAGAAGAGAGACCTCTCCAGAAACCCACCCTGCCAGAAATTTCATCTTGGACTTCTGGCCTCCAGAGCTGCCAGAAAGTGAACATCTGTTGTTTAAGTCATTTATGTGTACTTTCTTGTCATGACAGTCAGAGAAACATAATACAGAAGGAAGAATAGTACTGTTCTCTGAAGAGGATGTATTATGTCAATTCCTGGTCAGGTAACAAGGAAGTTTTCAATGGAAATTTTAAGATATATTTTGCCTTTGATTTGCTTATTTTATGTGTTTTCTGTTTGTTTGTTTTTTTGTTTGTTTGTTTTGAGACAGAGCCTTACTATGTCTCCCTTGATAGAGTGCTATGGTATCACAGCTCATAGCAACCTTAAACTCTTGGGTTTAAGTGATTCATTTGCCTCAGCCTCCCAAGCATCTAGGACTATAGGCGCCTGCTACAAACGCCTGGCTATTTTTGTAGTTGTTGCAGTTGTCATTATTGTTTTAGCAGGCCCAGGCTGGGTTTGATCCTGCCAGCCTTGTATGTGGCTGGCACCCTACCTACTGAGCTATGGACACCTCCTGCTTATTTTAAATTATAAATAAAATACATACTCATAAATTTACAAGAATATAGAAAGTGTATTAAATTTTAAAACATAGAAGTATTTGTGTTCAACACTTCAGAGGTAGGTACTCTTAAAGATCTCAGGATGAATTACTGCAGAACACTTTAAGGGAGCTGATTTGCAAGGGAGAAGAGGTATTCTCTATGGGGTACCATTGTAAAAGGGAAGGCAAATGGAGCAAAACAAAGGAAATGTGGAAACTCTGGGAGGGAAGGCAGAGAGGAATGGGAGCAGGTTTGTGTGACTAAGTCAGCACACATCAGGTTGGCAGGCTGCACATGAAATGCCAGGCACCAAATCAAGACGACATTATATGGGAAACTGGGCTGGAGATAGGAACAGGCAGTGCATAGACAAATAAAAAAACCAACAGTTTATAAACATAGGCAAAGTTCCTCAACTTTGCTCAAAATTAGAGAAATAAAAATGAAAACTCTATTAAGATACCATTTTACCATTTTTCATCTTTCTAATTGGTAAAACTTCAAAAGTTTTGTGAAATATTCTCTTGATGAAGTGTGTGAATACCACACTCTTAGACATTGCTATTGAGGATGCAAAATGGTACAACCTTATAGAGTGGAATTAGGCAATATCCTACCAAACTATGTAGATGGTTAGCCTCTGACCCAGCACTTCCAGGGATTATTTCATAAAAATACACTGGTAAAAAGAAAACTATATGCCAATAGATTACAGCTTCTCATCAAAAAAAAGTTACACATCATGAAGTAGGTTTCATCCCAGGGATGCAAGGTTGGTTTAACATACACAAGTCCAAAACCATAATTCACCATATCCACAGAAGCAAATACAAAGACCATAGATGGTATTTGTTTCCTCTCAATAGATGTAGAAAAAGCATTTGATAAAATCCAGCAT
This sequence comes from Loris lydekkerianus, assembly GCA_963574355.1. Taxonomy (NCBI): domain Eukaryota; kingdom Metazoa; phylum Chordata; class Mammalia; order Primates; family Lorisidae; genus Loris; species Loris lydekkerianus. Next base: position 29,882 of record CAUYPK010099125.1, read on the forward strand.
CCTTTTCTGATTAGAACACTGAAGAGTATAGGCATAAGTGGCATATTTCTTAAAATGATCAAAGCCATCTATGACAACTCCACAGCTAATATTTCACTGAATGGAGTAAAACTGAAAGTTTTTCCACTTAGAACTGGAACCACACAAGGTTGTCCTCTATCACCACTGCTATTCAACATAGTGCTGGAAGTTCTAGCCCATACAATCAGGCAAGAGAAGGAAATAATGGGCATCCAAATGGGAGCAGAGGAGCTCAAACTCTTCACTCTTTGCTGATAATATGATCTTAAAGAACCCTAAATACTCAACCACAAAACTTCTAGATCCAAAAATACAGTCAGGTCTCGGGATATCAAATCAGTGTCCACAAATCAGTAGCCTTTGTATACGCCAGTAACAGCCAAGATGAGAAACTTATTAAGGATACAATCACCTTCACAATAGCTTCAAAGAAAATGAAATACTTAGGAACATACCTAACAAAAGAGGTGAAGACCTTCTATAAAAAAAATTATGAAACCCTAAGGAAAGAAATAGCAGAAGATATTAACAAATGGAAGAACATAACATGCTCATGTCTGGAAAGAATCAAATTGTTAAAATGTCTATACTTCCCAAAGCAATCTACAGATTCAATGCCATCCATGTTAAAATACTAACAGTGTACTTTCAAGACTTGGAAAAAATAATTCTTCATTTTGTATGGAACCAGAGAAAAACCATATAGCTAAGGCAGTTCTTAGTAATAAAAACAAAACCAGGGACATCAGACTACCAGATTTTAGGCTGTACTACAAGGGCATAGGGGTCAAAACAGCATGGTTTTGGCACAAAAATAGAGACATAGACATCCAGAATCAAATAGAAAACCAGGAAATAAAACTAACATTTTATAGCCACCTAATCTTTGAAAAACCAAACAAGAACATATACTGGGGGAAAGAATCCCTATTAAATAAATGGTGCTGGGAGAACTGGATATTCACATGTAAAAGACTGAAACTGGACCCGCATCTTTTTCCATCATTAAAATTGATTCAAGATGGATAAAAGACCTAAATTTAAGGCGTGAAATGGTAAAAATATTCAAAGCAAGCATGGGAAAAACACTTGAAGATTTCAGCCTGAGGAAAGAATTTATGCAGAAAACTTCTGTGGCAATTGCAAAAATAAAAATAAACAAATGGAACTTAATTAAACTGAAAAGGTTCTGTACTGCTAAGGAGACAATAACCAAAACAAATAGACAACCTATACAATGGGAAAAAATATTTGCATATTTTGAATTAGACAAAAGCTCGATAACTAAGATCTACAGAGAACTCAAATTAATCCACATGAAAAAAGCCAACAATCCCTTATATCAATGGACAAGAGAGATGAATAGAAACTTCTCTAACAAAAGACAGATGAATGGCTAACAAACATGAAAAAACGTTCATCATCCCTAATTATTAGAGAAATGCAAATCAAAACCACCCTGAGATATCATCTAACCCCAGTGAGAATGGCCCATATCACAAAGTCTCAAACCTGAAGATGCTGGTGCAGATATGGAGAAAAGGAAACACTTTTACACTGTTGGTGGGTCTACTACAACCTTTTTGGAGGATGTATGGAGAACCCTCAAAGAACTCAAACTAGACCTCCCATTTATTTGATCCTGCAATCCCATTACTGGGCATCTACCCAGAAGAAAAAAAGTCCTTTTACCATAAGGACACTTGCACTAGACTGTTTATTGCAGTTCAATTTACAATCACCAAAATGTGGAAAGAACCTAAATGCCCACCGGCCCAGGAATGGATTAACAAGCTATGGTATATTTATACCATGGAATACTATTCAGCCATTTAAAAAGATAGAGACTTTACAACTTTTGCATTAACCTGGGTGGGAAGTGGAACGCATTATTCTCATTAAAGTATCACAAGAATGGAGAGGCAAGAATCCCATGTACTCAATTCTGATATAAGGACAATTAATGACCTAGTACATGGTGGGGGGTGGAGGAAGGGGAGAGCAGAGAGAGGGAAGAAGACAGGGAAGTGGGAGGTCACCGGTGTGTGACACACCTTATGGGGGCTGGACACAATTATAACTGAGACTTTACCTAAAATGCAATCAATGCAAGCAGGTTCTTTGTATCCTCAATGATCTCCAACAATAAAAAAAAAAAAAAAAAGGCTAAAACAAAACAAAAAACAAAAAGAAAAAAAAACACTATATGTAAATCAGGAGTTAAATACAGTAATTTTTATAAAGGTAAAATACTATAAATAATCTAAATATTTTCCAGTTAAAGATTAGTCAAATAAGCAATAGTATAGCCAGATAATGGCACTCGGTGCACTGGAAAAGGAATGAGGAATGGTTCTATAGGATACTATAATATGAAGTGATCACCAGGATGTATTAATAACAAAAAAGTAGCAAAATGAAGGAAAGAAGATAAAGAGAGCAGAGCTACCACCAATCCTATAATAGACTTTACAATATAGAGAGAATATTTACATATTTACATATTTGCTTATATTTTAAAAAACAGAAAGATGAACCAAAAAAAAATTTTTTTTTAAGTAGCTACCAGTAGGAGAGTTTGGGAAACAATTTGTAAGGAACTGAAATAGAAGCAAAATTTTTCAGAAAATAATTTTACAAATTTGACTTCAGAAATATGGACATATTTGACATTTATAAAAATCTAATAACAAAACAATGTGTACAATTTAGAAGAAAAATGAAATAATGTAACTTCACTATATGTAAAGATAAATGTCATAATCACACAAAATAGAACCTTCCCTGTCATGATCATTTGACCAAAACATCTATAACGGGTATACCTCAAAGAAAAAAAAAGGACAAAGCAAAAAAAATAAACAAAAAGAAAAACTCACTTTGTTCCCAATAATCATCTAATCACTGTGTTGATGGTGAAGCTGGAAGTGTCATTCTAAGTCTGTGATTTGTTCATTGGCAAATGAAGTTAATGAACCATCACTTAGGTGGTCCTGGCATGGGAGGACAGACATGTGGAAAGACCTGTGAGGTTAATTAAACCTTGCATTGAATTGGAAGTGTCTTAATAAAATCATTTTACATTTTCTCTTTTAAAAACATACATGTAAGAAATATAGTAATAATCAGCAAATTTTTCTTTTTCATATCATATTCTTTTTTTTTTCTTTTTTTTTTTTATTATAGATAAAAATATGCACCATAGATGTGGCCCAACCCATCACCCTCCATCCACCCAAACCTCGCCCCTCCCTTCCCCTTCCTTGGTCCTTTCCTCATAGTCTTGTGGTATAGTTGGGTTATAGCCTTCATGTGAAAGCTATAGTTTAGCTTCATAGTAGGGCACTAATTTTCTTTAAAAATATATCTCAATTGTTAAGTCTGTTAAGCTACAATGTGAGAAGAAAACACATACTTTGCCAACACAAGCATGTAATGCACACTTTGCAGGTCTGAAAACCCAAATGCACACTTTGCAGGTCTGAAAACCCAAAACCCACCTCCAAGCCTATGGCAAATATTTGCTCCCAAGTAGGAGATGGCTGTGCATACCCCCATGTTGGCCACTGGGTCACTCTGGCCTGACCGGTAGATGGGCTCTACTTTGACTGAAGGACAATCAGACTCACTTCAGCATCACCCAAGACAGTGCAGCCAGCTGAGGTCACTCCATGGCTAGACCAGGTGGCCCTGAAAGCTGCCAGAGTCCGCACAGGGCCCCTGGAATCAGCCTGTACCCAGAGACCAATATTTCCAAGGAGGTTTGGGGGTATCAAGCCACTTCCAGTGCAGAATCAGTACCTCCCCCATCTTTACTTGGGCTCTTTATTTCACCTCCAGAACATCATCCTGTCTTGATGCAGTAGGAACACATGTTCAAAAGTTTGCCTGAGATTCTCTTAGGAGGAACCGCACCCTCACTCTCTTCCTGCAGGTCTGTCAGTGGAAATGGGCTGGGTTTGTGAGAAGATGCTCCATTCATCTCATCCACTAGCTGCTTCTATAAGGCTTGTTTCCTTAAATGCTGTGGACTCAATATTCCATGAGGTAAGGGCCATTTTGCTACATTTATAGGTTTCCTTGGTGTCCAAGATCAATACGTGTATACACACATGGACATACACGGTGTCTATACATCTACATGTACCATATATTAATTCACTAATTCTCACAGAATTATCTGCCAATTCCTTGTCTCCTCTTAAAATCCTGCCCAAGATTTCATTCATTCATTCATTCCATCGATTTGCTTATTCAATAAATAGTTGTTAAATGTCTGTTAAGCTCTAAGAAATGATCTGTACTCTTGGGGAAACAAGAGAATGTTACAAATTCTTTCCTTGGGAGATCCAAGTCTTGCTTGAAGAGGTGAATAATTTTGGTATAAAATGATAGTAACATAAGGATGACTGTGGGATAAAGTGACAAGTCATCTGCTGTATAACAAGTCATCAGAACGTGGCCCTGGGGAGAAGCCTCCTGTGAGCGTGAGCTCTTTGTGAGCATGCGGCATCAGGGTCTGCAGGGAGAACAACATGGTGATGTAGTGTTCAGATGTGGAGCACGGAGGGAAGGACACACGCAATGAGGTGGGTGTCCAGATATGGAACACGGAGGAGACAACATGCATGGTGATGTAGTGTTCAGATGTGGAGCACCGAGGGAAGGACACACGCAGTGATATGATGTTTAGCCGGAGAACATGGAGGGAAAGACACACACAGTAATGTTGTGTTCAGCTAGGGAGCACAGAGGGAAGGATACATGTGGTGATGTGGGTGTTTAGACATGAAACACAGAGAGAAGGACACACACAGTGATATGGTGTTCAGCTGTGGAGCATGAACACCACACCCAGGGATGTGGTGCTCAGGTGTGGAACACAGAGGGAGCAGTGGATAGTGCCTTGTGAGGAAGGCAGGAAAGGGCCCTGAGGAGCCCAGGAAGCCACACAGAGAGCTGGAATTTCCTGTGCTGGGTGAAAGCATGTCATCAGCAACTTCTGAGTGAGAGAGACAGGAGTTGCTCCCCTTTTACTGAGTCAGTTTTGATCACTGTGTCAGACTTACCCTGATATGCTGTTTGACACTTAAGCATTGTCTGGGAAAACTACATGTATTTTAGTTTTCTAGAGAAAAACCACCTAAGAGCTGATCCTTGACAGCATTCCAGGGAATAGTCAGCATCAGAAATGCCTTTTTACATGTTCAGTATGTGACTCTCTGCCCCAGACTATAGGCCCCTAGAGACCAAGGACCCTGCCTCTCTGTGTACCCTGTGTCCCAGTATTAGGTCACTGATGACTCACAGAAGGTCACCAGTAACTATTTGTTGGGTAAGTTAAAAGTGATAACAGAGCATCAGAATACATAGGGCAAAAACTAACTGAACTACAGGAAAAAATAAATGAAGTCAGTATTATGGATGGAGACTTTAACACCCCTCTGCTCCAGCAGCATAAAATCACTGAGGACACAGTGAGACCCATCACCACCACCACCCACCAGGACGTAGATGAACTCATCACCACCACCACCCAACAGGACATGGATGGACTTATCACCACCACCACCCGACAGGATATGGATGGACTCATCACCACCACCACCCAAAAGGACATGGATGGACTCATTACCACACCACCCAACAAGACATGGATGGACTCATCACCACCACCACCCAAAAGGACATGGATGGACTCATTACCACCACCACCCAAAAGGACATGGATGGACTCCTTACCACCACCACCCAAAAGGACATAGAAGGACCCATTACCATCACCATCCAACAGGACATGGATGGACTCATCACTACCACCACCCAAAAGGATATGGATGGACTCATCACCACCCCACCCAACAGGATAGGGATGGACTCATCACCAACACCACCAAACAGGAGATGGATGGACTCTTTACCACCCCAACCAACAGGACATGGACGGATTCATCACCACCACCACCCAACAGGACATGGATGGACTCATCACCACCACCACCCAACAGGGCATGGATGGACTCATCAGTACCATCACCCAACAAGACATGGATGGACTCATCACCACCCCACCCAACAGGACATGGATGTACTCATCACCACCACAACACAACAGGACATGGATGGACTCATCACCACCCCACCCAACAGGACATAGAAGGACCCATTACCACTACCACCCAACAGGACATGGATGGACTTATCACCCCCACCACTCAACAGGACATAGATGGACTCATCACCTCACCCACCCAGCAGGACATGGATGGACTTATCACCACCCCACCCAACAGGACATGGATGGAATCTTCACCACCACCATCCAACAGGACATGGATGGACTCATCACCACCACCATCCAACAGGACATGGATGGAGTCATCACCACCCTACCCAAAAGGACATAGATGGACTCATCACCACCATCACCCAACAGGATTTAGATATACTTGTCACCACCACCACCCAACAGGACATGGATGGACTCATGACTACCCCACCCAACAGGACATGGATGAACTCATCACCTCATCCACCCAACAGGACATGGATGGACGCAACACCACCCCACTGAACAGGTAATGGATGGACTCATACCCACTACCATCCATCAAGAAATGGTTGGTCTCATCACCGCCACCATCCAACAGGACATGTATGGACTCATCACCGCCACTACCCAACAGGACATGGATGGAATCTTCACCACCACCATCCAACAGGACATGGATGGACTCATCACCACCCCACCCAACAGGACATGGATGGACTCATCACTACCACTACCCAACAGGACATAAATGTACTCATCACCACCACCACCCAAAAAGACATGGACATACTCATCACCACTCCACCCAACAGGACATGGATGGACTCATCACCACCCCACACAATAGGACATGGATGGAATCTTCCCCACCACCATCCAACAGGACATGGATGGAATCTTCTTCACCACCATCTAACAGGACATGGATGGACTCATCACCAAACAGGACATGCATGGAATCTTCACCACCACCATCCAACATGACATGGATGGAAGCTTCACCACCACCATCCAACAGGACATGGATGGACTCATCACAACCACCACCCAACAGGACATGGGCATACTCATCACCATCCAACCCATCAGGACATGGATGGAATCATCACCACCAACACTCAACAGGCTATAGATATACTCAAAACCACCACCACCCAAAAGGACATGGATGGACTCATCACCACCCTAACCAACAGGACATGAATGGACTCATAACCACCCCCACTCAACAAGACATGGATGGACTCATCACCACCCCACCCAACAGGACATGGATGGACTCATCACCACCACCATCCAACAGAACATGGATGGACTCATCATCACCACTATGCAACAGGACATGGATGGACTCAACACCATCCAACCCAACAAGACATGGATGGACTCAGCACCACCACCACCCAACAGAACATAGATGTACTCATCATCACCCCACCCAACAGGATATGAATGGACTCATCACCACCACCAACACCCAAAAGGACATGGATGGAGTCATCACCACCCCACCCACTAGGACATGCATGGACTCATCACCACCACCATCCAACAGTACATGGATGGAGTCATCACCACCCCACCCAACAGGACATGGATGGACTCATCACCACTACCAACAAACAGGACATAGATGGAGTCATCACCACCCCACCCAACAGGACATGGATGAACTCATCACCACCACTACCCAACAGGACATAGATGGACTCATTACCACCACCACCACCAAACAGGACACGGATGGACTCATTACCACCACCACGCAACAGGACATAGATGACCTCATCACCACCACCACCGAACAGGACATGGATGGACTCATCACCACTGCACCCAACAGGACATAGATGGACTGATCAGCACCCCACCCAACAGGACATGGATGGACTCATCACAACTACCACCCAATAGGACATGAATGGACTCATCACCATTACCATCCAATAGGACATGGATGGACTCATTACACCACCACCCAACAGGACATGGATGGACTCATCACCACCACCACCCAATAGGACACAGCTGACAACTGAAGACTGAATCATCCAATGGCAGGTGATGTGTTCTTCACAGCTCACATAAACATTCATCAAATGTGAAAGAACAGAAGTCACACAACATCTGCTCTTAGACCGCAGTAGAATTAAGCTAGAAATCAATAATAAACCTAAGTCAAGCTCATGTAATTTTTTGTTTGTTTTATTACTTGATTAGACAGGAACTAGGATTTACTTGTTAGAATTATCTTGGATCCCACTTTACTGTGAACAGGAAGTAAATATGGTTTGGGTCCTTTACAGCCACCTGCTTAGTTGCCAGATGTGGACTAGTTGATAATTTCTCATATGTCCTATAAGCTCCGGCCACTGTGAGTAAAGAGGGAAGTCCCCAAGGAAGTTGGTATTGACTGCAGTTGTTTTTTCCCATACCTGCATTGATGGCCCAGCTGATGCTATGAGGACAATTACCCTCCAGTAGCTATTTCTGTCCCATTTTCATGACACAAATGTTTGTTCTTTTGTTATTTATCTTTTTGTCCAAATGAACATTCTTAATTCCTTCAGATAATACAAATAGGGTCAGTAGGCCAATGTCCTAAACCACAGAGGCTTCACTTACCATAACTACTTTTAGAATTAGTCAAGTAGATTTGATAAAGATTGCGAAGATTGTCAGAAATATTTCAGCTAGACAGAACTCCTAAACTTCTAACTCGATAGCCAGTGGGATGGGGGAGGAAACGAACCCAGCTCCTAGAATTCTGTACTGCCTGACATCCCCTTTGTGATGGGGAATGGCTTTGGGTTTAGGGAAGTCTTTGTGGGGGGCGGTGTTGTTCTAAGCTTTCCTGGAATGTGGCTGCCACTGCTCCCTCCCCTGCCCCACCTCCTCATTCCCCTCCTTGATCTTCCTGCTCTCACCATTCCTCCCACAGCTTTTATCTCTGATCTTTTCCCTCCCCAGGGGTGACTGACTTCAACTTCTTCAGCTTTGCTGAGGCCAACTTGGTCTCCGACTACAGATTTAGTAATCCAGCAAATATTATCCAATCTAGGTGGGGCATCCTTTCCATTTGCCTGCAAGTTCTGTTCAGTATCTAGTGAGGTGGCACTCTGTGAACCTAGGACAAACAGATACACAGAACTCCAACATCCTCTGTTGCTCAAATTAATGGCATGGCCTAGGCTTTTGCTCAGTCTCAGGCTCTTGAAGGAAGCTTGGAAGGAGCCAAGCTCTGATTCTCAGTAGAATATGGTTTTTTAGTCTACCATGCAGCTCATCTAGAGTCCCCATTCTTTTTCTCTGAAGCCTCTGTTGCTTTAGACACATAATTCTGTCCTCATATTACTCTTCCTAAAGACAAGTACCCATGGTTTCCTATTTGAATATGAATTCCTTGTTAGCAACCACAAAATCCATGAAAATGCTTAGAAGATTCTGGCATACTTACTAAAATACTCTTAACTTACTTTTAATATCAACCTGTACCATTGCTAATGTGTACCTTAATTTATCATTTCAGAAGTGGGCATGTTTTCCTCCATAGCTTGGTGCTGTTAATTAAAGTCACAATTTTGGAGGAAGCGTGTCTGAGCCAAAGGTGCAGCGGACAGCATAGATTTTATCTTTAGGACAAGCTTAGCATATACTTCCAGGGTGATATGTAACTGTGTTTTTTTTTAGCACCTTACTTTAATCAACTAAATAGCCATTGAATAAAATTTTCCTACCTCATGTCATTATCCCACCATATTATAGAAAATAGGGAATCTAGGAAGAAGCAGATAGAAGAAGAGGGAAAAAAGGAAGATAAATGGAAATAACAGTGTGTGATAGGCCCACAAGCTTGGAACATGGTCTCTGTCACAACTGCTAGCTCTGCCCTGTGGTGCAAAAGCTGCCATGGGCAGGGATGAGCGCACAGTAATGACCAGGATGAGCGCACAGTAATGAACACCATGGTTTGTAGCCTCAGTTGTAACTTTGGAGCCATCAGTTAAGGTGGCCTCACTGACCTCAACCCAGGCAGGACCCACAGGCAACCATGCCAACCATGCTGCCATTCTCAAGTCCCCTCCAGTTCCGCAGAGTCCCAACCCCTATACCCTGTCCTGTCAGGTGCCTTGTGAGCATCTCAGTAATTACTCACAATTTAGGCAGTAAGAATTGCTTTATTTCACAAAATATATGGAAACAGAAGTTCAGTGAGTTCAGAAAACCTTCCCAAAATCACCTAACCAATAGGAAGGATGAGATTACTGCCTGGCTCTGTGTGGTCTCAGAGCCTGGTTCAATTGTCTGCTGCCGTGTGACAGCCTCCCACAAAACTCAGTAGCTTACAAAACAGTGACATGTGACTTGGATGGAACTTCTAGGAGGTAGAATAAAGAACACAGAAGAGTCTATCTCCAGCTAAATATCTAAACTGGTGGTACTTACAAAAAGTAATCATTTAGAGTGTCTAGAAATTATCCCATGGACATATAGCAAATGGAGAAATCAAGAAAATATTCTAAATTTCTGTAAGAATAGCTGAGTCTACTGCATGTGAGCCATGACCTATTCTCTTATTCTACACAGTTCCTTGTATTAATACTTTCCCCCGAAAGACTATTCCATGTATGTGTTATCAAAACTATAGGGGCTGCATCTCCCCTCCCCCACTTCTAGTTCGGAGCTAGATTTTACTCTAGGAAGGGTGAGAAGCTACTGTTTCTTACTAGCCACTACACCCCACCTGATGTTGCAAAAGCTCTACTCTAGGTGATGCAGCCGGAAAGATGGAGTCTCCTCTCCCTACAGTTCTCACGTGCAAAGCAGAAGTTCTACTCTGTGTAGAGAAAGAGTGGACACCAGGGCTGGACTGCTCCCAGTCCAGCTGGCACAAAGGTAGCTATTCCATCCAAGGAAGGATGAGCCCAGGAGATCAAGGTCCGTCACTGCCCAGTGCTCACTTGTACCATGACAAAAGGCTCTGGAGAAGCAGGCATTGACTGCCAGCTCCAATGCAGTGGTGTGGAGTTCTGCCTAAAGGACAAGGGAGGCCATGAAGGCAAAGGTGTCTCTATTTCTGCCAAAAGGCCTGGGCTTCCCTTGGAACAGACCACAGAAAATTGCATGCATGAAGGAACAGAGATTTTGGTGCCAGGCAATTAAGAGGAGGCTGGTAGTTCCTTGATAAAAGCAAAAGAGCAGAGCAACCGGGAGTTTAAGAGAGAGGACCAGAGGAGGTGACAGGTAAGAAGAGCTTTCCTGAGTCCACATTCAGCGGCCCGGTCTGGGAGACTTGGAGCACGTGCAGGGCTGTGCTCACAGGACCAGTCAGCCCTGTGCACACTGGAAAGTGTCCTCAAGCTCCACAGACCACACACAGGGCTTATGCCCTACTGTAGGAGCAGGGAGATGAAACACAACTTCTGATCAAACATGGACTGGACAATTAGGTACTCTGACACAGGGGAAACTTCTAGGAAACTAGGATTAAAAATGAAATGAAAGTCATCCCTGGAGACTGCATGTATCCCCCTTGACTCCACACTCTCAGAAGTTATTCAGGAGTATACATTTAAGTCACTTTTCTCTGGATGAACAGGGAAAACTCCCTGCACTGCTAAGAGCAGCCTTCAAGACACACACACACATATATATTGGTAAAGGATAAAACTCTAAATATCCTAGGAGCTTTAGCACAACTTTTACTAATAAGGGGCTTATGCCAACTCAGAGGCAACCTCTAAGTAGCCAAGATAAAAGATAAAAATAAAAGCAAAAACAAACAAAGAAGAAAGGAGGAAAATAACTGGCTGCATAGAACTGGTTTAGCAAAGTTATTAAATAAGTAGCCCACAATGACCCCGGGTGGGAAAGGGAGAGAGTGAATATCCAGAGTTGCTGTAACAGATTATGTAAAATGTCCAATTCTCAGAGGGGCTCACGGTTGTCACAAGTAGGAAAATGTGACCCACGTTCAGGGAAAAGAGAAACAGGCAATAAAATTCCTTGAAGGGGACTAGGATGAACTTAGAGGACAAAGACTTCAAAGCAGTTATTATGATTATTTTTAAAGAAATAACCAAATCTTGATGAAAGAATAAAAGGAAGGTGCAGTCTCCTAAAATAGAGAATAGCAGATAGAAATTATAAAAAGATCAAAATAGAAATTTTGGAGTTCAAAAGTACAATAACCAAAGTAATAATTTACTGGTGGGACCCAACAATGTATTTGAGCTGGCAGGAGAAAGTTTCAGCAAAGATTATGTAAGCTGAAATTGACAGAGGAAATAATAAAGAAAAATGAATAGAACGCAGAACATTTTGGAACAACATTAGGCACACCAAAACAAATGTGACAAAAGAACCAGAAATACAGGAGAGAGAGAAAGGGACAGAGATCTTATCTAAAGGAATAAGGGCTGAAAACTCCCCAAAGTTGATGACAAACATTACTCCATGCAACCAAGAGGCTTAATCAACTCCCCAAAAGATAAAAGTAAAGCAATTCACACCTGAACTATAGCAAAAATGTTTAAAGTCAAAGATAAAAAACATCTTGCAAGCAGATAAAGGCAGAGAAAAGCATGATATATCAGAGAATGCTTATAAGGATAACAGCTGACTTCTCAACACAAACAGTGCAGGCCAGAAGGAAGTAGAATTACATATTTTAAATACTGAAAGAAAAAGAATGTCAACTAAAAATCTTGTTTCTGGCAAACTATCTTTAAAAGAAAGGTAAAATAAAACTATTCCCACATAAATAAACTTGAGACACCTCCCTTACAAGAAATACTTTAAAAAGTTCTTCAGGTTGAAAGCAAGCAACATCAGACAATAATTCACATCTACATGAAAAAACAAAGGGCAGCACCTGTGGCTCAGTGAGTAGGGTGCTGGCCCCACATACCAAGGGTGGCAGGTTCAAACCCAGCCCCGGCCAAACTGCAACAACAACAAAAAAAATAGCCCTGCATTGTGGCAGGCACCTGTAGTCCCAGCTCCTTGGGAGGCTGAGGCAAGAGAATCGCCTAAGCCCAAGAACTGGAGGTTGCTGTGAGCTGTGTGAGGCCACGGTACTCTACTGAGGGTGACATAGTGAGACTCCATCTCTGAAAAAAAAAAAAAAAGAAAAAAATGAAAGAAAATAAAAAAACAGAGTGCTAATGAGGATTATTATGCATGTGAAAGACAGCAAAACGGCATTTTTCTTCCTTTTCTTAACTGGTTTAAAACATAAATGCATTGAACAATATGCATATAACTGTATTGCTGGGCCAGTAACAGCACAGAGGAGTCAGGTGAGAACAGAGGTGTTGTAGTGAGAGAATGGCATCTGGTGGCAACTCAAACCCAGAGAAGAGACAAAGTAAACCAGAAAGAGCAAATAAGATAGTTGACATAGCAAACTCTGCAAATAGATGCTGATTTTTAAATCTCAGCTCTTTAAAAAGACACAGGATTATATAAAGCAACAATTATACCAATGTACTGTTTTGTCTATAACATGTAAACATAATAGGTATAATCATCAACAGCACAGGAAGAACAGAGGAGAGAAGGTCTGGGATAATGTTTTTGTACTCACTGGAACTAAGTATAAATCTGAAGCAGATTCTGATGTTATGTATTCCAAGCTCTAGATCGAAATTTAAAACTTTTATGCTTCTAATGATAACGACCAAGGGATTAAATGGACAACCCTTGGAATGGAAGAAAATATGTTCAAATCATACTACTAATTTAAAAACTTGGATTTAGGCTACTTGGAAAACTCTGACAACTCAATAATATAAAGACACATCACCCCTTAAAAAGGGGGAAAGTATCTGAATGCTTATTTCTCCAAAGATGTACAAATAGCTAATAAACACATGTATAGATGATCAATGTCATTAGCCGTTAAGGAAATATAATTTGAAACCACAATGAGATACCATTTTTACCCACTAAGATGGCTATAATTGGAAGGACAATAATAAAAAGGGTCGACGAGATTCGGAGAAGCTAGCACCTGCTTACACTGATGATGTAAAGTGGCAAAGGCACTTGGGAGGAACGTTCGGCAGTTTCTTGAATTGTATGTTACCATGTGATCCAGGAATTCCACTGCCAGGTATGCACTTAGAAAAGATTAAACATTTGTCATGCAAAACTTCGTACATGAACATTCATAGATGTGTAACTATTCATATTAGCCAAAAATGGAAATCACCCAAATGTTAGTCAATTCATGAATGAATAAATAAAAATATGATGATGTGCCACATGAGGCGGTGTGATTGTATTTGTTCCTGTTTTGTTTTTTTACTTCAAAATAAGATATGTGCAGTGTGCATAGGAATTTGTTCATAGTTGGTTTTCTTTTTTTTTTTTTTTTTTTTTTTTAACTATAGTCCAGCCCTCCAATAGTCTGAGGGACAGTGAACTGGCCCCCTGTTTAAAAAGTTTGAGAACCCCTGCATTAATAGTGACTAATAATAGTGACTAATAATAATAGTGACTAATAATAATGTACCAAAGTACATTACTTAAACATTAATTTTTAATTCAACTTGTTAATATGTTGTTTAGGATGTTGTATCCTTATTTATAAGTGACATGTTTGTAATTTCCCCTTTATAATAATACATTTTCCCCAATTTTAATATCAGGTGTACCCAGATCAAGTAGAATGATTTTGAAGTATTTCTCCTTTTTCTATTGTTTATAACATTTGTCATGATCTGTTTTTTGAAATTATCTTTTAATTTATAAATATTAGTTGTCTATTTTTTGAGACTTAAAAAAAAAAAAAGTAGTTAACTGATGACTCCATACTGAATCTCAGAGTCAAAGCATCCTGTAATAGAGATACTCTTATTTGACAATGTGAATGTTGCTTTCTTTGCATTATTATTATTATTGCTTAATATTTCGATGTAGCAATCGTCTGATTTCTGAATGTATTTATGTTCGTTTGTTCTTTATGAGGTTTTTGTTTCTAATCCTTATCTTAAACATTGTTATTAAATTTTAAGCCTTTTTAATTTTGTGAAGGCAAAAAATGGAAACCTAATAAACACATGTATATGTAAAAATAAAAAAAAAATACATACTTTAAATGGGTGAATTGTGTGGTGTGTGAATTACACCTCGAAAGCTGTTTTAAACCGATTTCCCACCTTATAAGGCTCTGTGCTGGGCTCAGCAGGGCGTTCTCCCTGCCCCTCACAGTTCTACACATCTGAGCTCCCCAGCAGCTCAGGCCAGTGGGGCTCCTGGTGGCCGCGCACACCCACTGACTGGGGGCTCGTTCTGGTTGTCGGAGCGAGTCTCAGCTGCCCTCCCCGCACCCCCTCTCCCTCTGCCAGTCTGGATCAGCTCCTCACAGGGCCGTGAGAGGGTCCAGAATAGTGAACGTGGAGCTTCCAGCAGGGCTGCTACAGTGTCACTCCTGCAACTTTCTGTCATTCAAAACAAGTCTAGCTGGATTCGAGGGGGTGAAATAGTGGCCACGTCTTCGTGGGAGCAGCAGGAGGAGTTTGCAGCCTTAACCACTCGGTAGCAATGTGCTGTCGGTGGACGTGGGCCAGATGAGAGCACCTGTATGACTGCCTGCATTGACAGGTGACATCGCGTCTCTAAGGACTGCTGCCCTGGTCATTTTCTCTGCTGCTACTACATGCAGACCTGGGGCACACAGGGACAGCACTGCCACCCCCCACTCACCCTGGGTCATGGATCTGAGAACTTATCTGAGAATGATGCCATCTCCTACTGATGGGGGGTGATGGGTGGGGGAGGCACTCAGAGCAGGGGTGGTCAAGGAGCCTTCGCCCTTCGCTGTGAAGCCTCATCAGTCTCCTTTGACGGGCTGTACGACGCTGCAGCACCCCAGACCCTCTGGTTCTTGCAGGGCATGCACTCTTTCCACAGACTGCTGACAGCTGGTAGTTGCTCAGTTCACTCTCCAGGACTCGCCCCCACAGAATAAAGGGCAAGAACAGCAGGAACTCAGAATGACCAGAGAGAGCCAGGAGCCCAAGTCTGGCCACGCAGCTGAGATGTCATCCTCTGGGACAGTCAGCGCCGCTGCCTGGCTTTCAGCAGGGAGGCGGCAGGAACGCACCTGCCCTGTTGATGGACCCTCATCAGAAGGGTGTGGAATACAAGCTGTATGGTGGCAGGGGATACAAGTGGAGTAACACCCAGGTGGACAGAAATACATGATGCAAACAGCATCATTTCTCAATTAAAATTGAGAGCATAGCAGTTTATTGAATGTGTGGGCCAACCGCAGAGGAGAAATAACAGAGGGTGGTGTGTGCTGGCATGTTTTTAACAACTGGCTCCCTGAAAAAAATCTGTGTGCATATATATTATTTGTTTATTGTAGATTTTACTCAAAGCACGTACAGTACATAATTTACAAATAATGATAAAATATTCAAGATGTTTTATTGAAAATTCCATAGCCAATTGATTCTTACACTTTCATTAATTTTTGCAGAACTCTGTACCTTTGGCCAGCCTGTGGTTGCAATTCTGATCCTTATTCCATTAATATTCATTAAACTGAAACCTCTTTCCCCTTTAGCACTAGTAACATTTTATCCATGACTTGCTTAAGAAAACCAACAAAATAAATATCAAGCCCCAGTTTGTAACATTTGCCAAATTTTGTGGTGGGGATACTGCCAGTTTGGCCAATGTCAAGCCACCTGTGTCATGCTGTTAAACAGGGAATTGGGAAGTCATGTGCACGAACACCCCAATATGGTGTT
The DNA here is from genome assembly GCA_963574355.1 of Loris lydekkerianus. Taxonomy (NCBI): domain Eukaryota; kingdom Metazoa; phylum Chordata; class Mammalia; order Primates; family Lorisidae; genus Loris; species Loris lydekkerianus. The sequence continues at coordinate 46,721 of CAUYPK010099125.1, forward strand.
TCCAACATACAGATACACTATAAACATAAGAGCATGGAAAAAAAGTAAAATTATTAGGAAATAATACTTTTAAGTATTTGGGACCTTTAGTTTTAAATATTTATTAAATTGTAATTTATATAATTTAATTTTTTTGTAACGGCTGTGTTTAACAACTGGCCTACAAAATTCAGAGCCTTTAAAAGTTGGTTTGGGGCGGTGCCTGTGGCTCAACGGAGTAGGGCACCGGCCCCATATGCCAGAGGTGACGGGTTCAAACCCGGCCCTGGCCAAAAGAAAAAAAAAAAAAAAAGAAAGAAAAGAAAAGAAAAAAGTTGGTTTGCATGAGCCAATGTGAGCTCTGACCCTCCACTGCTCCCGGGGGTTCTGGCTTGGGTGACAGCCAAAAATCGTGGTTGAAAAGATATGTACTTCAGATTAGATCTGAACACAGCCTCAGAACAACAAAGGCAGTGCTTTTTAATACTTACAGTAGTCCTGGATTCAGCTCATGTATCACACCACCACCAACAAAAAAAGGTGGCTTACACCAGGTAGCTTCTCCCTGGGGCAGAAGAGCACAGGGGTAGGGGGTGCAGGCTGGGCGGCCCCTGCAAGCTGGGAAAGCCGAGGATCTCTGCAGCTTTGCCTCTGGCTAAGACGGCACAGTTATCTCATCCACTTTCCAGCCAGAACCAAAAGGGGGAATAGGTGGAGAAAAGCTGACTTGGGGAGGCTGAAGCATGATGATTGCTTTGAGGCCCAGAGTTTGAGACCAGCTGGGGCAACATAGTGAAACCTCCCCTCTATAAAAAATAAAACAAATTAGCTGGATGTGGTGGTGTACACCTGGAGCCTTAGCTACTCAGAAGGCTGAGGCGAGAGGACCCCTTGAGCTCAGGAGTTCACGGTCACAGGGAGCTGTGACTGCTGCCCTTCTGGTTGCACAACAGAGAGAGACCCTGCCAAAATAAATAAATAAATAAATAAATAAATATAAATAAACTAAGAAGAAGAAACAAAGGAAAGAAAGCCAATTCTTTTGATTTGAGCCACCTCTAGGTGGTAGCACAAATATTTCCACTTAAATACCCATATTACTGGCCAACGCCTAGACACAGGACGTGGTAGGTCCTGGGAGTGTAGCGGGCAGCAACGCTCAGCTGTGGGTCAGCGTCCACATTACCAAGGACAAGACTGAGGGGCTACTGGGCGTGATTTCAGTCTCTACCAGGGAGGTGTCCTGCCCCAGTTGGCCCTGTCTGCCCTCATCCTACCTGGCTGGGCTGTGCCCCAAAGAGACTGGAGACATTTTCTCCTCATTATCACCTTGTTAAGCTGCACGTCTCAGCCTCCTGCCTCTGAGGCATGTTCTGGGATCTTAACGAGGTGATAATGAGGAGAAAACTGATGTGGCAGTCCTTGGTCTGGTCTAGTCTTGTAGCTCAGAGGAGACCAGAGCATTAATTAAAAATGCTTTGCTTTGATATAAAACTTTCAGAACAAATATATTTTTGAATATCTGAACTGAAGACAGTAAGGGGAAATGTGTGTTCTCTGTTAATGTGTGTCTGGGAGATGTCCTTATCCCCTTAACTCCAACAAAGAGAGGTGCGTTCTTTGAAGGAAATGAAGCATTACAAGAAAATGTACCAAATTAAACAGGTAAGGATGAAGGAAGTGGGGGAGAAGCAGATTTGCGGAGGAGGAAGTCAAGGTGTGAGGGGCCGTGCAGACACTGAGAGCCCCTCTGCTTCCATCTGCCGGTGCTGGGCACGTCCTCAGCAGGACAGTTTCCTGCGTCTGCATGTTACCTTGGCCTACTGTGCTGCTTCAACTTACTATACCAAACAGACAACTCACTCAAAATGTAAGGGGCAGATATGTGGAGAGTATCATAACTTTGATTCAGTGATTAATTTGGAGGGCTTGCTGTATTTCCTTATAAGAGAACTCTGGATTACTTTGCTAAACATAAAGGATAAAAATCACATCAAACATTTTTTATCACTAAAAATCACTAAGTTTGCCACAGCTAGTTTCACAGAGGCTCAGCATCCCCAGGGCTGTTGCACAACATCTCTCTGTGTCACAGACACTGCTGGGCACTGGGGTCAGCTGCAGAGCCGTCCTGGACCTTCTACCAGAGATTTTGATTCGGTTGATTGGGTGTGGGGCCTGGGCACCAGTATTTCTTAAGCCTCCCAATGATCCCAATGTGCAGTTAGGGCTGAGGACGACTCATCGACTGTGTAGTCTCTGCTGTGCAGTTAGGGCTGAGGACGGCTTATCGACTGTGCAGTCTCTGCTTCTCATCACAGAGAGAAGAGCAAACTCCAGAGAAATAATTTACCCAAGACGAGGCAATTAGTTAGTAGATACTCAAGGTTGGAATCTCATTTTCTTGTTCAAGAATTTTTTAAAGACTATTTCAGGAACCAAATGGAATTGGTACAGTACTTCTGTATGCAAAATTTTACCATTTATTGTTGTATTTTGTTGGTTGGTCAATTGCATATTACAGCCACCCGTCACCGGCACAACTCCATGGGTCTCTGGTTAAAGTGCCCTGTGTCCAGTTCTTTTCTTATCAGTCTGGAATTCCTTTTTAAAAGATTCTGATTTTTCTAAAGAAGATATTCCAAGTCTTAACTTTAAAAACATTGTTGTTTAATAAAGATCCTTATACTTGACTCCAAAAATCTAACAAAACATTAAGTGAAAAATAAATATAATAAGTGAAATGATCACAAATAACTGAAAATAGTGAAATAAGGGGTCGCCTCAGAGCAGTCTAAGTAGAAGGCAGCTATATCCACTTCAAACATTGAAAGTCTACGCTCAATTCATGTTACCCGTAATATCTTCCTGTTTGTATTCTTATTCACTGCTTGTATAATACTTCTGAGCTACAAGTGTGGAGCTGCCAAGCTGGGGGTGACTGTGCCACTGCATTCCAGCCCAGAGCCTGCCTCTGAAACAACTTTTTTTTAAATAGAAACATTTTTTAAAGTGATACTCTTTTGTCAAATAGCTCTTTTACTAATCTAGAAATGATTTTAAAATCAACCAGTGTCATCAACGTTAAAGACAGACAACGATCCCTTCTGAGTGTGAGGAAAGGCATCAGTAAACGCCTGCACTTAACTGGCCTTTCTTCTCAAAGGTCAGAATCCTGACTGTCAGGTGCCCTCAGCTCATCTCCAGGAGAAGGTATTAGAAAGGAAGGGAACTAACACCTCCACCACTCACACATGGCGACACCGGGCACCCTGCACAGAAAGCTGAGAGCCGGTCCCAGCCCACGCCAGTGTTCCCAGTGGCCGTCTATCTTCATGACAAACTCTGACCACCCTGTGGCCCATTTGGCTGTGGTGAGCACAGGGGGAAGGAGAGGGGTGGTTAGAGCCCACTGTGGTGACACAGTCACGCCCCGGCCCATTTGTTCGTTTGTGCTGCAGCCTGAGGCAAACGGAGGTCCAGGCAGGTCCCCAAGGCAGACCCCTCCCAGACAACAGGTGCCCTTCTCAGCCTGTCCGTGTGGCCACATCACACAGCTGATTCAACTACTCCGTGGAAAATCCCACTTTACTGTGAAAAAGTCAGAACGGCTTTACCTGGTGCCACAGTCTGATCAGGTCCTCAGAGACACCTCTGTGTCACACGATCATTCATGTTCACAATCCCCTGGAGGAAGAGGATTCCCAGGACAGCGGTCTTCTGTCTGAATTACACGATTTATCAACAGGAAACATGCAAGATGTTGATGGAGGAAATGTCTTGCCAACATCTTAGTCTATTGTATGTACTTAATTTTTACTTTTGTAAAAGTTTGATTAGAACTTAAGAAAGAGAAACTCTGTGACTTTGCTTTGGTTGGCATGTGGCAGTCGGAGGTGACATCTGGATGAGAAGAGCCAGCTCCAGTTTGGAGGAACACGGGGGCAAGGAAACGCTTGCTTGTTCCTTTAGGGAACACTTATTTTTCTACTACATTTTATGTGTTGAACCCAAATTGGCTTTTCTGTGAATGAATGTAAAACAGATTCAGCCGCTACAAAATGGGTACGAACAGCCTTTCTGCTTAGCTTGAGTGTAAACAGAATGTTTCTCAAAAAGACATCCACATTAAAGAAAAGTGAATTCATTATCATTTCTTATCAGGCAGAAAAATAATACGGCAAGATTTAATTAAGGCAAATATTCCCATTTTTAGATACCCACTTACTCTGACAGGCAGATGGGAAACAGAAGGCAGGCCCTACTCTAATGAGCAACTAATCCTCTAGGCACATGTACCCTCATATTAATCTCAAATTATAAAAAGTAACAATATTATGTAAGTTTCTCCAGCAAATTTATGACCTTTCTTTGTTTAAGAGGTTGAGACTGCATGAACAGTCCCAGCAACATGCCACGAGATGTTACTTTTTAGCATCAGCTGAAGCATGAAAGAGAAATTATAAATAGCACTAGAGGTGAGGGGTGTGTGTGTGTGTGGGGGGGGGGGATTCTAGTCCTAAATCGGTCACCAAAGAGATGTGGCTCTAGGCAAATTACTGCACCTTTCTTGGCCTCAGAATCCTCATCTATAAAATGTGAAAGTTGCACCAAATGACTTTTAAAGTCACTGTGATTTCATGGGTTTCACCGTTAGGAGGAGAAAGTAGGGGCTGAAAGATTCCCAAAAGGAAAACGTGGAGGGTTTCACGACGGTGCCGAGCCTGGAATCGTCCCCTCGCTTTCTTCCCGTGCTCTCCTGAACACCATCAAGGAACAGAGGGGAAGGACAGGGAGCCCCACTGCAGGCAGAAACCAGAGCTGCCAGCCCCGAGCGCTGGGTTAAGAGGGGCCTTCACCAGCGATACCAGATTGTGTTTTAATCAGACATCACATGCTAAGATGTGAAGCTGAGATGATGAAGAGCAGGCTGTTAGGGCCCCCCGGCAGAGCCCCAATATCCTGATTTACATGCTGATTGCCTCCTGGCAACTCTCGGGGTGCCACCACCAGGCACACAGGCCCGTTTCTTGCCTGCTGCCTCTGGGTTTGTTCCCGGAGTTTCTTTCCCACTGTCCAGGCCCGGTCCATTAGAGCAGCCGCCTGGCCTCACACCCAGCCTGGCCTTGGCTGGGGTGGGGAGCGGGCGCTGTCTGCAGCAGGCCCTGGTGGAAGTGTGGCCAATTAGTCACACGTTTGGTGTTCTAATTAGGCGAGGCTGGGACTCTGGAAAATGTGCTGTTGATTTAGGTACTTCCTCAAACAATGCTAAATTGTGTTATGTGAAATTCAATTAGTCTTTTTCTAAATGTTTCCACATCTGTTCTTCTTTAAGCTTAAAGTGATGAGGAGAGAAAGAGAAGTGAAAAGCCAGAGTCTCCACTGGTGAAATATGTGAGGCCTCGGGGACCAGCCCTTTTCCCAGCTTTTGACCCCGAACAGTGATATACAGGAAGGAACAAAGTTGGAGAGCTATCACGGTGAAGCCTTTTAAATAAATCATTACTGAAGAAACGCTGCAACTGCCCGGGACACAATCTCGCACGACGGCCATAAACTCAGCTTTGTTTGAGAAGGGATGGTATGTGGGAGGCACGGTTAAGAAGTAAATGATTATAAATTCTGTCTTAAAGGCAGAATTTGTTTTGTGTTCACAGTCATCCTGGTTATAGTTTTAAAAGATTCTTTTAAAAAACTCCTTTGGTTTAGTATTTCACGTCCAGGTCCAATGCACTGGGTTTTGTCCCTCCTAGCTATTGAAAAATTCCATATAAAATCGAGAACAGTGTGAAATCTCCAAACACTTAGGGATTTACAAAGACGATGTCGAAAATGAAATGGTGAGGAGGAAGCTGCTGCTTGTTCCAGAATGTTCTGTAGTTTCCATCTGCACATTGCTGTGTTGTGCCGGCAGGGTTCCAGGTACTCCCTCCCCAGCCCGCTGCCCTCATCGCTGGAGATGCTGTGCTGGCTTCTCTGAGGCTCGCTCTTTCTGCACGTTCACCCTCACGCCCACCCTGGGCTCCCAGGTTGAGTCACACTCAGGGGATTCCCAGGTTTTGCCAACAGGCCAAGGGCCATCCCCGTTACCAAGGTGGCATGGCTGGAAACCACAGGTGCCCAAAGGTGATGCCTACGTGCCTTTGATCCCGTTTCTGTTACCACCTTTTCAGTGTCTAACGTTTCAAAGCCTTATCTGTGGCTGGTGGCCATGGTTTTGTGTTGTCTGAGCCCGTCGCCTGGTTTCTGATGATGAATCTCCACAAGATTTGTGCAATGCTAGAGATGAAGTTGTCAACACCGCCTTGTGCCCCTCGGTGCACGCCATAGAGTGAAAGTATTTTCAGAAGTGATAGCATTATTTTGACTGATGACATTTTCTGTTTAGACAAAGACTAACATAAATTTAAAAAATTGATTAAAAAAAAACAAAATAAGGCATTACCTATAAGCAGTGCAATTTATCTGTTGTTTGTCGCTCCCATAAACAAAAGGAAGATCAGAACATTAAAATGATGACATTTTTAAAGCTACTCAAGGTTTGTAAGTTTTCATTCAATAAAAGGTATCCTGAATTTGCCCTACTTATGCTTCTCTGAGAATAAACAATAGATATTAGTAGAATATACCAGAACAAGATAAACAAAAGAAAAATGTAAGCAACTTAATACATTTAAACAAAAATGTAACCTCTATGGTTTTCAGAATCAGGTTATAATTCTTTGTGATAGAAGTTACAGCCATAGATGTGAATGAATTGTTCTTTTTTATTGTGGAGATAACTATAAGCCTAAGTTTTTGATACTATTTAAAATCTAGTTTTGCAGAAATACTGGTAGGCAATGGTAGCCCATTATCTCTCATATATTTCTTACATAAATGATTTTTACTAACATTGCAACCTGTGCAGTCATTGTTAAATGGAAATCTTGCTTTAATTGCTCAACTTAGTAATACCTGCTTTATTTGTGATTTAGTAAAGCTGGATTAACTATAAGATAATATTACTTCCACAAGGAAAAATGTCATTTTTCTATAAGGAAAAATCAAAATATTTATTTTATAAATATTATTGAAAAGTTAAAAAAAAATGCTAGATAACTGTAATCTGAATATTGATTAAAGAGGGCATTTAAGTCACCAGCTTGAAGCCAAACAAACAAGTCCTGTCTTTTGCTACTTAAAGCCTTAATCAGATCATCCATCAGGGCTCAATTCCTGTCCTTCTGTCATTTAAATAAGGTCTCTGTGGATGTGACCACCCTGGCTGCTCGGAATGAACCTGCCCCATGTCACTCTGCTCCCTACAGATGGTACCAAGGCCCTCAATTCATAAAACAGGCATCAGACTCACACCCGCATCCTGCCATCTCACCACTTGTCAAAGGACTTGTAGTTATCAGAGCACAGATTCAAATCATTCTTCCCTCTGACAAGCCAGTCTTAGGGAAGAGCATTGTTTGAATCTTTGTACCAGAAACCAAATGTCTAAAACAATTTTCTCTGGGTTGTTAGCTCAAACCAAAATTAAACACCACGCTGGCGTGCCTCTAGGCAGAGGGGCGAACTGCAGATGGCAGAACTGTGCCTGGTCACGGGAGAGGCAGCCCTGCCTTTCTCATTTTCACAGGGTGGCATCAGAGTCAGTCCGCAAAGCACCCTATGCCCGTTTACATCTTTCCAGCCCTGGGATGTCTCAGAGGTTACCTTATCTTGCTAGACAAGATGGAACATTCTGTTCTTCTTGTTCCCAGACACGCTAACGGCATACTTGTTAATGATACTAAGACTCAAAGCACGTTGCTTTATGCCATTTACAAACATATCTTGAAACTCAGAATTTCAGTTTAAAATGTAAAGTCCTCTCTGCTCTTGTTCGAGCATCTTAGTTTTTGTTATTTAAACTGTCACTGTCTCCCTGAATGATTTGCCTATTTTGTTTTGTAATTTCCCCTTTATAATAATTTATTTTCTCCAATTTTAATATCAGGTGTACCCAGATCAAGTAGAATGATTTTGAAGTATTTCTTCTTTTTTCTATTGTCTATAAGATTTGGCATGATCTGTTTTTCGAAATTATCTTTCACTTTTATTTATAAATATTAGTTGTCTGCTCTGCTCATCATGCCCTACGGAGGCCGTGTGCCTCACTCATCCAAATGCCGAGGGTTCGCTGATGGCTCCCTGACTTTCACTGCTAGCCCAGAGCACTCTGCTGACTGGGATCCCACTTGCTTATTCAACGTCTTTGTTCGTGTAACAACATCTCAAAACTATGCAAAATATGCCCCCAACTGAACTTCTGATCCCCACCTCCTGCCTTTGAAACCTGCTCTCCCTGTCATCTGGTGGGAATCCCACCGTCTCAGCTGCCCGGCTCACACATCTCAGAGACGTGCCTCCATCCTTCCTTCCCTCTCACACGCCAGGCTCCCTGGCAGTCCTGCCCACTCCTTCCTCAAAGAACATGCAGACATGACCACTTCCTGCCCTCAGCTGCCACCATCCTGAGCCCCACCGCTGACCTCTCACACCAGCCTCATAGTCGGGGTCTTCATTTTCCCCTGACCCTCCTCTGGGCTGTTCTCACGCTGCCTAAGTCTCCCTCTCAGGGTGATCGCAGTCCATGCAAACTCTATCTTGGCTTCCTGTCCCTCAGAACAGCCAGAGTTCTCACCACAGCTCATGCTGTCCTGTGTCCCCCCCCCCCCCACTGCTTTATCCCTCGTCTCCTGTCACCCCCTTCTTGTTCACACTGGCTATCCTGCTCTTCTCCAATGCACTGGGCACCTGCCCACTGCCCAGCCTTGGTGTGTGTGGCTCCCTTGACCAGGAGGGCTGCCCGCCTGCCTGTCCACACGGCCTGCAACCTGGTTTCCTTCCATCTCGGCTCAAGTATCACCTGCTTGGGCACTTCCTTGGCCCTCACAGGTTGTGGACTCCATGTTGTCCACAGCCCCCATCCTCACGATCCCCCAGGTCATGGACTCCATGTCGTCCATGGCCCCTGTCCTCACGGTCCCCCAGGTCATGGACTACATGTCGTCCATGGCCCCTGTCCTCACGGTCCCCCAGGTCATGGACTCCATGTTGTCCAAGGCCCCTGTCCTCACGGTCCCCCAGGTCATGGACTCCATGTTGTCCACAGCCCCCGTCCTCACGATCCCCCAGGTCATGGACTCCATGTCGTCCATGGCCCCTGTCCTCACAGTCCCCCAGGTCATGGACTCTGTGTCGTCCGCAGCCCCCGTCCTCATGGTCCCCCAGGTCGTGGACTCTGTGTCGTCCATGGCCCCCATCCTCAGGGCCTGAGCCACACAGCTGCTTCATAAATGACCATTGAATGAATAAGTGAATGAGGAGAGTGGATGGACTGTTCTTAGGTGGAGGAAAGAATGTGCCCTGGGAAGCACTGAGGCTGATGTTGGGGAATCAAATCGGATTTCAGTGGGGAAAATTCTCAGATCAGGAGGAAGGATGTGGATTTTATTGCATAAGTAATATGTAGCCATTACAACTTTTGGATAGAGGTCTACATGACAAATACAAAATTTGTAACTTAGTAATCAGGATGTAGGGTAGATTTTGGAGCTGATGGGAGACTCTTTAGCAATCCAGGCTTTGGCCCTCAGGCCTCAAATGTAGCCCTGCCATGAAAATAAGTGGAAATGTACTTATTTTATAGAATCACACTTCCTAAAAGAGGAGGAGGGCGTCCAAGCACGGGGTCTGAGACTGTGCTCAGACACAGTCTGTGGTCCAGGATGACACCCACTCAGCCACAGCTATCCAGAGTGAGGTGTAAAAACTCTCCTGTAGCTATTTGGAAGGATTATCTCCCCACAACTCTGCTGTACTTCTGGAAACAAGGGAGTGCATTTTCTGGTTTCCTCTGAACACGGCCTTGGCTGGCTGGCTGGCACTCCTCACCTGCTCATGCAGGGCAGCTGGAGGTTTTCAGAATAAATAGCTCCAGAAGAGGAGCAGGATGGATGTGCAGTGATGAGGATAGGTCTGGAGTTCACCAGTCGGCAGGCATTCGGGGGGCCCCAGGAGTCAAGGGAGACATGGGAATCAGGGGCGCTAGGGCAGGGCCCTGCTGTAAGCAGAGGGGTGTGCAGCAAGCCGGGTCTGTGCACGTCCGGTGCCTTTCCTCTGGGGTTTCTGTGTGTTCCTGAAGTGACTGATGTGTCTGTAAAAGGTGTTATCTTCTTCTTTTTTTTTTTTTGGCCAGGGCTGGGTTTGAACCTGCCACCTCCGGCATATGGGGCGGGTGCCCTACTCCTTTGAGCCACAGACACTGGCCAAGGTATTATCTTCTTAAACTTTACTCAGAAATCTGAGATTTAGCCTCTTCAGTTCCAGAAATTCTGTGCCTGCTTTCTTTGAGATCTAGAATTACTCTAGTAGGGGAGTGAGTCTCTTTCTTAACACTGGCTTTCAAATGATGTTCCAAATAATCACAGATTGTCTAACATTTCCATCACCCAAGGGTTCTTCCCACCCATGATCCTTATGGAGCTATGGCTGTAGGTTGGAACAAAAGGGAAGGTTCTAGAATCTCAGTAGGATTATGAAGCACTATCCCTGGACGCCAAGAAAATTGTGCAGGAAATGTGGCCAAATCTGGGGTTGGAGCAGCTTTAGATTCACTATGCTGAATGTTTTCTCTCAAACGTGGCAGTGGAAATGTCCAAGTGCTCCTGCTTTTACATCTGAAGCACTTTACGCCACAGCCTCAGAGCATCCCGCAAAGCAGAGTCCACTCGTTCCAAGGACACACAGCATCGTGCCCTGCACTGCTTTTGTTCAGACACAGCAGCCACATCAATGCACACACCACCTTTGCCTGCAGCACCCACAGTGTGCTGCAGAGACTTTGAAAACAGCTTTTCTGCCAGGGTCACCACATCACACTCATTTTCCACTTGGGCCTGGGAAAGCCTACAGGCGAGGTGCTGGGAGTTTGCACCAAAGGTAGTCAACTTGACAAAGTCGGCCCCCTCGTGATCTTTTGCAAAGACTAACTGTCCATTTCTCCCATGTCTACTAATGCACGCCACCTTCTTAGACAGGACCACCGCCTTGGGGTGAACACAGCACATGGTGCCCAGTTCACACTGAGGTCATTTTTGAGGTAAAATGGACCCAAGCAGGATTGCATTTGCTGCAGAAGAATTATAGGATTGTTATATGAGGGAAGGTTTCCATATACAAGAAAAAAAATTTCTTGTTCCACAATGATGTGGTACTTTGCCAGGTTCAAAAATGGGTTTATTTAGAAAGAGTTTGGAAATATTTTCTAACCATCTGTTGTCAAAGACTTCAACAAAATTCTCAGAAATAACGACTTTTTCTCCTCATGAAGCCTAAAGTAATTTTGGGAATCGCTGAGGAACTCCTTCAACCTCAAATTCAAACAATCAGAAGTAATGTGTCAGTTCTGGCTGCGATGATTGTTCCCAAAGCTGCTTGTCTGATGGGCTTGGTCCAAGGCTCCGTGGACTCCTTTCACCATTTGTCTCGTCATTTCGCTACTCACTGTCCCTTTTCAAACATTTTTTAGTTTACGAAACTAAGGCCAAGTCTTAGCAAACTGAAGTAGAAAAGCATAGACCTTTGGGCATAAGTTCAAAGGAAAAATATTTTTCTAGTTACCAGCTAGAAATTGTTTCACAAATTGTTAATCAGCACTCTCTGAGTTTTTAAGTTTTAAAGTGTGTGCTCACATTTTGACCTGGATGTCACTAGGCAGACGTGTCCTAAATGCTAGGCTACTATGACACATTTTGTCCCATTTAAAATCCCTTATGCTACTTAAGATTCTCTCGCATTCTCAGTAGACATGTCGGGTTGGGCAATCAAGTTCTCTAACTCGTCCCAGCAAACGTGCTGCAAGCTGCATTGCAGAATATCTCCATGGACACCTTCGAGGCGCTGCCCTGGGGAATCTGTGCTCTGAGACCAGCATCTCATCCACCCTTCAAAGCACTTTTTCCAGGACAAGTTCGAGAACTCAATTGTCATACTTTGTATGATGACAGCTCTGATGGACATTCAAGAAAACGGGTTCTAAACCTGCTTGGGAGGACTAGGTGCTGGCGTCACTACACAGCTTCCCAAGGGGAGTAAGGACCTTGCAAGCAACCACAGTGATAATAGTGGTGTGGGGGGAAGGGGGTTGGGGGCAGCCCTTTTTTGAAGGATGAGTTTGTGAACTTAATTGTCTGACCTTATATGTTTGATACCTTACTCTAATTGCACCACTTATGCAAAGGTATTTATCTAGAACCCTGACGTCTTTCAACAACTTAATTTTTTTATTATTTATTTATTTATTTTTTGCTGTTTTTGGCTGGGGCTGGGTTTGAACCCACCACTTCCAGCATATGCGGCCGGTGCCCTACTCCTTTCAGCCATAGGCACCGCCCTCAACGACTTTATTTTTAAAAAATAATAAAACATGCCAAGTTATCCTTATATCATCACAGGTTAAAAGTGAACTAACAATGTAAGAAATGTGGATTTGCAGAATCCTTCCCAGCATGTCCTAAAAAATGAGGCAATGATTTCGGGGTTTGGACCTTTTCTTTAGACACAGGTCAAGGTCACCAACTTCTCTAGATTTTTCCACCTCCGTTTCATTTTCTAAATTATGTTTCCTTGATATACTTTGGAAATTGGAAAATATGTATGTTTTAACTCCTAAACTAGAAGGCAAAATTCCATACTTCTTCCTCTACTTCATTCTAGCTTCTGTGTGAGGAGGAGAAAAGTGGCCCTGAGGCTGGGAGAGGCCGACTGTCTCCAGCTGGGCCGCAGCTTCCTCCAGGGACATAAATGTCAAAAACACAACATCAGCTGAGGCACCTTGTGTCCTCAGTAGATTGAAACAAAAAGAGAGACCCCTCCTCCTCCTCATCCCCCATTAGACGAGACTGAATAAGATGCTTAATAACAGGGTGACCCTCCCTTTCTCATATGATCCATCTAATCTAGAACCAAATCCTGCTCCCAAACATCCCCCCAAATCACCTAACACAAGCTCAAGCCCCGCCACGTCTGCTGGCGTCCAGCTGAGCCCCCCTCCCTCCCCATGGTGTGAGTTCAACTCAGAGCATCTCTGGCAGCTGAGGCTGGAGAGGGTTAACACAAGGAGGACCTTAGCTCCCAAACTTGTTCTAAAACAGCTTCACTGTAGGTATGAAGTAAGTTTCAATAGCTATGTTATATAAAGGAATTCCAAACCCCATGATAGAATTCTTCTAATCAATTCGTAACAGTTTAATGAAAAACTGTATTTTCTACAACTCTTCATAAAAAAGAGAAAATGAGAGCGGCGCCTGTGGCTCAAAGGAGTAGGGCGCTGGCCCCATATGCCAGAGGTGGTGGGTTCAAACCCAGCCCTAACCAAAAACTGCAAAAAAAAAAAAAAAAAAAGAGAGAGAGAGAACATGGTCCTTCCTCACACTCATCATTTTTTCTCTGTTGAGATCTCTGCGGGATGTACACCCCAGCATGTGGGCAGACAAGCATGTGGTGAGGGGGAGTCCACACGGCTGTTCGGAAGACTGAGCCGCTGCCTCCAATACTGGTTAGGAGAGAAAGGGTTGTCCTGCTGTGCACACGTCCACAGTCCTGAGGTGGAAGTCTGGAGAGCAGTGGGGAAGCAATTCCACTCTGCCTGACTTGGCGTGGCGAGTACATGGTGCAAGTTCAGGATGAAATGTCCGATTTCCTTCGGTCCTGGGTCTGGCAGCTGGTATCTCTGACACCGACTCTGACGCTCACTGCTTTATTTTATTGTGAAGGTGCATCCCAGTGTTTCAAACACATGTTTTGGCTTCATTATTATCTTTCAAAATACTGGGGGGAGCAATTTTTGTGAAACCCTGGGTAAGTTAAACATTTGAGTTATTCTTGAATATGAGCTTCGTCGTGGAACCAGTGCAGTGCAGACAGCTCGGAATATCAACCAGTGTCTGGGAAGGACGTGGCTGTTTGAGAAATACATTCTGGTGATTTTTATCTTGACAATGAGCCCCTAAGTGACCTGAGACCAAGGTGGATAATGATGAGCTGAAAGCTGCAGTGGAAATGAATCCGTCTCAGCCTACATGTGAATTAGCAGGAAGGTCTGACGCTACTATTCCAGCAATGTCGGACCATTTGAAACAAATCGTCAAGGTGAAGCAGCTGGATAAATAAATGGGCTCCGTGTGACTTAAACAAGCATCAAAAGAAGAATTGCCTAGAAGTTTGCCTTACTTTTCTGTCATGACATAAAGGCAAAGCATTTCTACACCGTATGAAAAATGGATGCTTTTTGAGAATTGCAAAACTGAGCATTCATCAAAGAAAGCTAACGGTGTGTGTCTGGTGGCCCAGCACTGGTATTGCCCACCATAGCCTCATGAAGCCTGGTCAATGGATCACAGAAGATGTCCACTGCAGCCAGGTGGACAGGGGCACCTGGCTGCTGCAGGTGAGACTGCAGGGCCTGTGAGCTCGTCAGCAGGCTCGGAGCAGCCTCTCCCATCTGCCGCTTCCACAGGGCTCAAGTTCCCCTCCGTGCCAGGAGTCATACATCACACTCACCAGCGTGTCTCCAGAGCCGATTGAGGAAAGTGCAGAAAAACTACTGTTAACAAGGGAGTAATTACATTCAGCCTAAATTAATTATTGGCCGCTCAGGACTGGTGAGCGAGGGCCACACAGATGGCCTCTGACTTAGTTCCCACCTTTGAGGGAAGAAATATTCCAGTGTGGTACACATGACCACATGAGATAACAAGAGGTGGGCTGTTTCTGGTCTACTGGTCTTGAATTTGCCATATTTGTTAATATGACACGGGGCTTATTTGCATTAACACTGTAGGTACATTGTATTTTTTAGTGGAAACATGAATAATAGTCACTCGGGACGGAGGTCATTTCACGGCAGGCAGCATCAGGACCAGCAAAGTAGAGCCAGGGACCTTTAAAATGCAATTCCGTCAAAAGAACAGGTCACGGGTCAGCGAGCAGGGGATGGAAGGTGTCCGTGAGGAATTTAGATTAGCATAAATTCAAACAGACCACAGGGAAGGGGGAGAGAGAAAGCAGGACAGCCTGGCGAGCAGGAAGCCGTGGGCTCGGCAGGGCGGAGGACAGGCTGGCAGGTTCCAGGGACACGCGCTGTGCGGGCCGGGGCTGTGGCCCCCAGACCCCGTGTCCTCAGACAGCACATGGGGCACACAGCTCACGCTTGTGGGCTTCTGTTAGATTAATCAGACAGTCTGATTTATTGTTCGTTTGTGAAATTCCACGCTCTTGCCAGAAAGCCACACGGAATTAATTCAGTTCAACAAATATTCTAGAGCACCTACTACGTGCCAGGTACCGTGACAGGCACTAGCAGATACCTCTATGTGAGCCCTGTCTCCAGTCCTCAAGGAATCTGCAGTGTCCTGTCAGAGGCTGAAAGTGACTAGCGGTTGGTCGCAGTCACTGTGATAACCATGGGGGGTGGGACAGACAGCAAACAGCAGGACAAAGGAATCACCAACTCACTCTGCCAAGGCAGAGCTTCCCCAAAGCAGCTGGACGTGTAGCTGGAGTTTGTCAGGTGGGTCAGATGCAGAAAGCCAGGGAAGGAGCAGTACAGGCAGGCCCACAAGCTGCTCCTGGAAGAGCCAGCTGGATATGCTGAAGAGACCCTCTCATCAGACCAGGAAAGGCTTTGAACGGGGGTGAGAGGGGATGGACCTTGGGCCTGAAACCACTAGGGCAGGGTTGAAAGATGGCCAGATTTGCATTTTAATAGATAGTTTACCTAATAGACAAAAAAAAAAGGGGGGGGGGGAAGCGATTGGATAGGACAGTCAAGAAATTAACACAACAGTCCCTGCAGGAGATGGAAGACCCAGAACAGGACAGTGGCAGGGAAGGTGACCTTGAGAGGCACTGGGATATCTGGAGGTGAGCCTGGACCATCTGCTATTGGACAGAACATGACCACAGAGAGAGAAAATAGAGACCAAAAGCATCTTGTGTTTCAGGATTGGGAGACGAGGTGGGTGTTGAATTATAAATGGAGTTAAAGAAAACGGGGTAAAGTGGTTGGGGAGAGGGAGGACACAAAAGTTGTTCAGGACATGTTGAACTGAGACTCTGGGACACGTGGGGACGTTGTCACCAGGCAGTCAGGTTTCAAGGGAGACCTTGGTTAGAAACAGCCCCCAGACAACCAGGACGCAGGTAAAACTAAAGACAAGAGAGAAAGTTGGGTTGTCCATGGAGAGCTGAAGGTTGAGAAAAGAATTAAAAATAAACCCTGGTGAGTAAATACATTTAGGTAACGGGTGAAGAAGGAAGAATTAGTGAGGAAGACGACAATGAGAGGGAGAGAAGCCGGAGGGAGCGGTGGATACTCAGGGCAAAGGAGGCTGAGGCAGGAGGATCGCTTGAGACGAGAGACAGAGGTTGCTGAGAGTTAAGGCGCCACTGAGCTCTGCCCAGGGTGACAGCGCGAGATGCTGTCTCAAAAACAAAAACAATCTGTCACAGTAAACATGCACTAAAGGGATATTTTAAATTTTTATTTATTCGTATTTTTTATTACCAAGTAGCTACACAGAGAAAAAAAGAAGATTTTCTGAGAGTAAAAGACCTTCAGAAAGAAATGGAAGGCAACAGAAATGTTAATGTGGATAAATGTAAGTTAATATTGAAATGAATATTGACTGAACAAACAATAATGGATTGTGGAGTTCGAGTCATACATAGAAACAGAATGCATGACAATGGTAAGGCTCGAGGTGAGGGGCGATAAATGGAACTCAAAAATCCCTAGGTTCTCCCATCAGAAAGGTGTGAAAATGTCCTATAACAGGCTATGATAGGTCAAAATGTGTGAGTATTAAAACAAGAATCTCTATGGAGATCACTGAAAGAAGAATACAAAACTAAAAGCTTGCAGAAAGAAACCTGGTATGATAAAATACATTTCAATTTTACGAAGACAAGAAATGAGAAGAAAAACATGAACAGTTATGTATGAGGTGATGCATATGCTGAATACCCTGGTTTGATTTTTATACAATGTATATACACGTAGTGAACATGAACTAAATCCCACATACATGTATAATTATGATGTCAATAAAAATGTATCGACCAATAGAAAATTAAAAAGGAAGTGCCCACAATAAATCCAAATATGATCACATGAAATATAGATGGCCTAAATAATCTAATTAATAATAAAGTTTATAGATTTAAAAAATTAAATAATGCTTATGAAACATATTTTAAATATAACACCACAGTTAAAAACAAATGGATGGAAAAGTTATATCACAAATGTACTGATCATAAAAATGATTTAAAAAATACACATTCTTTTTAGGTGTACGTGGAACATTCCCCCAAATTAATTGGTCATAAAGCAAACCTCAACAAATTCAAAGAATTGAAATGATTCAGAGAGTTTTTAGAATATAAAGAAATCAAAGTATAAGTAAATAATGAAAAGGTATCTAGGAAGTCTCCAATATCTTGCATATTAAACTGAGGATACTTGTATCTAAGTAACACACGGATATAAATCAAAGGTGATTAATATATGCACTATTGAAACTGGAGGAGGGGTTGTAAATAAGTTCTTTAAGAGAAACACACAGCCTTCAGTGCATATATTAAAAAAAGTTAAATACCAAAATCAATGATTTATAGCTCACCTCATGAAGGTAGAAAAAGACCAGATACCTGAAAGATCAAGAGAAGAAATAATATATAAAAATAGAAACCAATGAAACAGAAAACCAAGTCTGGAAGAGAAAATCAGCAAAGATAACAGTTGGTTCTTTGGAGATATTAATAAAATTGATAAATCCCTAGCAAGATCAATCAAGAAAAAAGAGAAGAAAACCAAATTACCAATAACAGCAATAGGAAGGTAACATCAGTATGGATTTTGTAGATACTAAAAAATAATAAATGCTTTTACGTCAACATGATTTGACCTCAGACAAAATAAATTTTTTTTGTTAAAAATACAACCTATGAAAACTCTGAGAATAAAGAATTAAATCAGTAAAATTATAAGAATAAACAAACAATCTGATTAGCCCTTTTTAGTGAATTCAATGATGGCTTTCCCCAAAATAAATGTCCACCTGTAACTTATGAGTATGACCTTATTTATAAAAGAGGTCTTTATGTATATAGTTAAATTGAACACATTGACATGAGATCATCCTGGATTATCTGAGTAAACCCTACATACTGTGGCAAAGGTGAGGGAACTTGGCACCTGTGGTCGTTAGACAAAGTGTGGCCAGGATGTCACATTGACCTTGAACTTTCTGGCCTTCAAAACTATGAGGGAAAACATTTCTGCTGTTTAAAGCCACCAAATTTGCAATAGAAAGCCACAGAAAATTATTACATTCCGTATCTTTAAAGCTGATTGAATTGTTAACAAAAAACTTTCTCACCAAGAAAACTCCAGGATCAGATTTTTTCACTAGTAAATTTTTAAAGACCTTTCAGGAAGAAACACCACTAGGTTGACACAAATTCTTCTGGATGATAGGAGGGAAGGAGGACTAGTTCCCAATTCATTTTGTAAGTCCGGCATAACCTGACACCAGAACCTGAGGACACTAAATTATAGGAAAACCAGAAACGAACCTTTCTAATGAACACAAATACAAAAATCACAAACGGAAGTTAGCAGATCAAACTGGGGTTTACCCTAGGATTGCAACAGTGACTTTCAAATGTGCATTCTTGATTTATATGGAGTTTAGTAAAACCTACTAATCTACAGGTTTAAAAATTAAGACAGCGTTAATCTTGGGGGGTGCCGCTGAGTAAAGCAGGCATGCATACCTTCTGGCGTTTTGGTCATTAATCACAAAAATGACAAGTTTGCTTATTTAAATTTACAACTTAAAGCACAGACAGGAAAACTTGACACCTTCCCCGACTTCTGTGAAATAATCCTTATTTCTTGTAGGTGCTGCAGCAGACAATTCTGATAACAATGGCCTTATCCTGGAGGTGGACAGCTCACAATGAATTTACAGCCCGGCTGTGCCTCTTAGCTTAAAGTTGTGTCTTTGATCACGATCATGTGAAACCTTGACGGTTGGTGTTTGGAACGTTTGAGTGGTTAGTGGTGAAGCTGTGTACCCAACACAAATCCCACCAGCATTCTGTGTCACTAGAAGCAACCTTTCCTCCCTGTCTGAGGACTTAAGTCTCCTCTTGTCCAGAGAATATTAGCAATGCCCACATCTTCATCAAGTTAGCCGGTGTGGCCTGTGCAGGAGGCAGGAGGATTTTGTGCAGTAAGAAGGCGGGTTACAGCTGCAATTCCAGAATTGGTGTCTCCCGGATCAAACCAACACCTGCCATGGTATGTGGTTTACAACGATTTAGAGAAAATTTCTTCTCTTTATTCTTTAATAAATTTCCCAGACACCCTTTGCTTTCGGCTAGCAGACATGGCCACGCCAGCGCTGTGCTGTGTGTCCCGGTCTCTCCTATAGGAACCACTTTAGTGGAACCACTGGCCACACTCCTGTGTCAGACACCCCTCACGCTGGCTCCCTATACCGATAACCTCCAACCAACTGAACCTGGTGACTGGAGTTAGCAAAGGCTCCATATTCCCTCATGAGACGTGTATTCCAGAAAGTGAGAAACATCAACACTTTTATGTCTGTGGATTTGTCAACGTTCCCCTATCATTCCCTCCATTGTAGCCCAACTATACACTGTTAGATGTGTGACTCTTGCATATACCTGGTGTAAAGCCCCTTGTTGCTACAATGTTTCTTTTTTTCCTTGTTCCACTTGCTGCAACATTGCTTTTGGCCCATGGAAATGTCAGGGATACAGTTGGTGGTGTCTCGGAGCTGCAGGCTGTGGGCCTGACGCCCACGTGTGGGTGGTCTCTAATGTGTATTGGCCTTTCACCACCCGGGGCTGCTGTAAGCCGCAGTGCCTGGCAGAGGCCGAGATCTTTTCTGTTTCCTTTCATGGGTCAGAGTTGGGGAGGGTCCTGGCTTCAGTCCTTGGACCTGGCCCCACACTCTTTTTCCTTTCGACCAACACTGGCTGACTCCTAAGCGTTATTTCTTGTTTCTGCTCTGGAACATAGACGATTTATATGGAGTATAAATTTATTTATATATATTTATTTATACCGCTCACCTGCTCTTACATGGTGCGTGGTCCATGTCCGGTCTGCAGTGAGACCGGAGCTGGCCTCTGTACTTGTGGTTTCTTGTCTAAGTTTCATCTATTGATGGCATGTGCCTGTGTGTGCCACCCCAACCTGGCATCACCACTAGGCTTATCACAAAATTACTAGTCTAGCAAGATGTCCTACTTTGCAAACAGTGTTGAGTGGTCACTGTGGAGTAGTTTTTATGATACAGTCCTGCCCTGAAGGACAGTGCTTTGGCCATTGAGGGACTGTGTGTACGAGGATCACCCCAGAAGACAGTAATGCAGCATTTTCACCGTACCTATCCCGTGTTTAGTTGGCCAGAGAGGGACTGCTTGTACGAGGGTCACCCCAGAAGACAATCACGCAGCATTTTCACCGTACCTGTCCTGTGTTTAGTTGGCCAGTGAGGGACTGCTTGTACAAGGGTCACCCCAAAAGACAATCACGCAGCATTTTCACCGTACCTGTCCTGTGTTTAGTTGGCCAGTGAGGGACTGCTTGTACGAGGGTCACCCCAGAAGACAGTAATGCAGCATTTTCACCGTACCTGTCCTGTGTTTAGGTGCACAAACACTGGCCACGTGTCACACCTGCCTGTAGTCTGCAGCACAGAGCAGGCTGCACAGGTCACACCCTGGGAGCAACAGCTGGACCACAGAGCCAGGTGTGCAGTCCCTGTGCCCCCTCCGTGTATGTGGGCCCCTCACTGACATTCCCACACGACAAGTTTCCTAATGACTTCTCAGACATACCCCCATTGTGAAGCTATGTGTGACTGTCGTCCTCTCAGAGGACATATCG